>JAHWFP010011594.1:11452-23894 GCA_023313725.1 Lithobius niger | reverse complement strand
TGAGTTTTATGAGAAGATATTGGAATTTGAAACTCTGAATCGAGGAAGGCCGAAGCGAATTGTGGAGCGTGGGGCGTTTGCAAGTGACGTGGTGGTTAGATTAGGGAACGTTCGCAAATTCCTGAACTGAGCATTGTAAGTGACGACATACAATAGACACCATGAGTAGATGTCAGGAGTGTGAGAATTTCGTTCAGACAAACGAGGGAGAAGTACTGGTGTGTTGTTTGTGTAAGGGAAAGTTTCATTATAACTGCACAGGATTAGCAAACACAACAATAAAAGCCATGGGAAAGAAAAAAAAAGAAGAGTGGCAGTGCAAGAGATGTAGAAAACAAAGACAAAATTCAAACAGTGTTGATGACGAACTTGACGAATACGCAACCAGGCAAGAAGATGAAAATGAAAGAAGGGAAAAAATTCGGCAGGAAGAGGGAGCCAGTGCAAAAGATGGAACAATGACAAGAATTGAACAAAAAATTGATGACATGAAAAAAGTTAACGAAAAGATTCTTGCAGGAATGCAGTTCATCGAAAAGAAATATGAAGATATACGCATCGAAAACTTTGAAATTAGAAAAGAAAATGAAGCAATAAAAAAGAGGCTAAAATCTTTGGAAGAAAAAGTGGACAAAATGAGAAGTAATCATGAAGACACACAGGTGCTACAAACAAAAGTGAACGAAGTAAAACAAACACAAAATGAAAGTGAACAGTACAATAGAAATCGAAATATTGAAATTTTTGGTGTTGACTCGGAAAAAAATGAAGACATGCGTGACACAATATACAGAATTGCAGTCGGACTGAAAATCGACAACTTCGTAGATGGTCAAATAGAAAGAGCACACAGACTTCCGAAGAAAAACAAAGAAAAGCCAGAAACAATAATAATTCAATTTAGAAGTAGGCTAAACAGAGACGAATGGCTAAAAGGAAAAAAGGGCCGAATCACAAACGATGATATTTTCGAAAATGGAAATAAAACAAAAATTTATGTGAACGAGCATCTAACACCATTTTACAAGGAGCTTCTATGGAAAACAAAAGAACAGCTAAAGCAAGAATTCAAGTTCATTTGGATAAGAGATGGGAAAATTCAACTCAAGAAAAATGAAAATGAAAAATACGTCCACACAATCAAAAGTAATAATGACCTGGAAAATCTTGTGCAAAAAATTACTCCTAAATAATGGAAAATACGCCTTTTGATGTGGATGAAGGAGAAGAAAATTGTGAAGTGGTGTGCTGTTTTGATGAACTGAAAGGAAAATTGACACACATTGATACTAACTATGGCTTGATTGGTTTGCATGTTAATATTAGAAGTTGCAGGCTGAATTGGGATATATTTCAAATGGAAATTGGTATGAGTGGAATTGATTGGGACTATTTGATACTTACTGAAATCAATTTAAAGAAGCATGAAAATGTAAATTATAGGCTAAAAAACTATGAACAGTATATCTCTTGTAGAAATGAGCAAAAAGGAGGTGGTGTTATGCTATTTCTAAAAAAAAAAATTCCAAGGTATTTCTAGTGAAAGCTTTAGCTTTGATAACAACAATGGAATTAATATAAAATTCACTTTCAGAGAAAAGAAATACAACATAATTGCAATTTACAGAATGCCATCCTCAAGCAGACAAAAATTTCTGAAATTTTTAAAAAATTTGCTAACTACAGAGTCCCAAAATTCTAGAATAAATACAATTTTGCTTGGCGATTTCAATTTTAACTTATGGAAAGAAACAAGGGATGCAAGTGAAAAATATGATATTGAAAAATTTGAAAACTTAGTTGCTTCATTTGGGTTCATCCAAAATATTACATCACCTACAAGAGAGGAGTTTAGACTTAGCAAACTGGTTAGATCATGTATAGACATTATTGCCACAAAATCTAGGACTCTAGTGAATAATGGATTTGTTGTTAAACACAAATTAGCAGATCATTACTATACTGCCTTGGAGACTTATGATCAAATAGACATGATTAACACAATTCCGAACAGGAAAAAAAATCTATCAGAAGTTCGATATAATGGTAAAGGGATCGTGAGAAGGTTAGAGCAAGTAAACTGGAAATGTCTAGACAATATTGAGGATCCCAATGAAATGTATACTAAAATAAATGAAGTGATTACAAACATTTATGAAGAAAATAAGTATTTTGCAAAAATAAAAACAAAGAAAAAAACATTAATTCAGGAATGGATGACACCTGAACTGTTAGAAATGATTAACATCAAAAATAAATTATAGAGCAAAATTAATAAACTTAATAATAACACTATGTTATTTTATGAACTTAAGCACAAATATGAAAACTGTAAAAAAGAAATTAGGAAAAAAATTTGGATAACGAAACAAGAATACTATCAAAACTTTTTTCAAAATAATAAAAATGATAGTAAAAAAATATGGTCAAAATTACAATCAATATTGGGGAAAAAAAAGGAAAAGGGAAATATAGATGAAAATTTAAAAGAAACGTTTTCCAGTGATACTACCGAAGACACATGCCGAAAATTTAATAGTAACTTTATAGACCAAATTGCAACTATAAAAAAAGAGCATGATGCACGTAAACATCTTTTAATAAATAAAAGAACAAATTATCACATGGAGAAGAATACAATGGCAATACATTTACCAACTGAATATGATATTAGGAAAATTATACTTAACATTAAAGTTAAAAAATCTGCTGGATATGATGGATTCTTGATGGAACATTTTACTCAGACCAGTAAAAATACTTGCTCATTTATAATTAAATTAATTACAGCTATAATTAATAAGGAAATTTGGCCTGATGATTTAAAAAAACAAATAATCAGACCAATTTATAAAAATGGAAATAAAAAGAATGTTAATAATTATAGACCAATTGTACTGTTACCGGTGATAAATAAAATCGTTGAAAAGTTCTTCGCAATACAAATGGAAAAATTCCTAACTAGATTTGATATAATCAATAAACATCAATTTGGCTTTCAAAGTGGAAAAGGTACCATAGATGCATTAAACAACATTAACAATAATATAACTAGAGCACTAAATGAAGGTAAATACGTTGGTGCTATTCTGATTGATTTAAAAAAAGCATTTGACACAGTTGATAAAAATATTTTAAATATTAAATTAAACAGATGTGGAATTAGAGGAAAAATGTTAAATATAATTATGAATTATCTTACTGATAGGAAATGCTGTGTCAGGATTGACAATAAAACTGATGAATGGAAAAATGTGTTTTTTGGTGTTCCACAAGGCTCAATCTTAGGACCTTTGCTCTTTCTGATTCACATTAATGATATACAAGAATTGAAATTAAATACATATATCACTTTATATGCAGATGATGTAATAATGATCTCAATAAATATTACTGCTGAAAATATGATCAGGAACCTTCAAATGGACTTTAATCAAATAAATGATTATTTTTATGAAAATGATTTATACGTCAACACCTCGAAAACATTCTGTCTTGCTATAACATCATCACATATGAGGTTAGAAAATATAACTATCATACACCATACTATGGGTTGTACTGGAATAAACTGTAAATGTAATAAATTGGGAATAGTGAATGAAATAAAATATTTAGGGGTACTGATTGACAAAAACTGGAAATTTTATAATCATATTGAAGAACTTATAACCAAGATACGAAGAATGATTCCTATGCTCTACAAAACTAGAGAATTTTTAAACATAAACAATAAACGAAATATATATGAAGCTCTTATATTATCACAAATTAGGTATGCAATTACAATCTATGCTACAACAAGCGATGGACTTTTGGAAAGGCTGCAAAAAGTTTTAAATAAAGCTGCAAAAGTGCTGTTTTCTAATAATAAAGAAACAAAAAAAAGAGTGGACATTTTCCAGAATAATAAATTAATGACAATTAAAAAAATTCTACAGTATACTGTATTAGCACAAAATTATTACAACAAAGAATGGAAGATATTAATTGATAGAGAAACAAGAATTAATCATCCTTGGCTAAAAATACCAAAATATAGGAACTCTTATGGAAAAAGAGGATTAAACTATTTAGTACCATACTTTTTAACAAATTACCAGATGACCTGAGAAACTTAACAATTAATAATGTTAAAAAGAAAATTAAAGATTTTGTAATTCAGAATTAACTGTATTTGAGTTTTGTTACAGATGAATTAATGTTACAGGAATTAAAAAAAAAATCTTATGTTTGAAAATACTTAGCGTTATGATATTTATTTTACAATGATAACCAAAAAGGATAATGCTAAAATTGTTTTGCAACTCTTGTCTGTTGATGTAATTTAATATACACTAATGATATTTTACTGTATTGTAATAATTTGAATTTGTAAATGTTGCACATACAAATACTTATGTATTTCGTGCAGAGTGGAACAACAATAAACTATTATTATTATTATTATTATTATATTAACACTATTTATTGATTCATCAACATACTTCATAGTAGTCTTACGGTCAAGTGTGGCCGACGACAATCAAATCAATGTGCTAAAGCTTTGTTTGCCTTACTAAATAATGATCTCTATCTGCTCTGTCTTATCCAACCCTTTGTCTTTCCCCTCCATACACCCAACACCCAACACCAGGAATTAGTCAGCAGCAGCAGCAGTGCTACAATTAAAAGTAACTTTTTTTCATGGCTACAATTTAAAGTGAGGTCCATTCTCTGTGCGCATTCTATGTTTTTGCTATGGTGCCTTACAATTCTTCATGCGCGTGATATGTCTGGCGAACTTTCGTCTAAGTGTTGATAGTTCATGGGCAAAATGAAAGAATCCTGTTTTAGCTATCCGCATATAGTTTTGAACCAAACTAAGCTATGTGTTTTGGCCTCGAAATTGGCAGTTATTAACGATAGAATGGCTTATTTATTTCGTAGGTACAGGCTTTTGGAGCTGAGCGGAATTGTTTCATAGTAAGCAGCTACGATCGCTGCGTGCGTGACTGTTGTTACTCGATAAATGAACAAAAATTATAATTGCAACAATTATTACTAACCCAATGTGCCCCACTTTTGTTATTAAAGATAACATACAGGAATTGCTTTCAAGCTGGCAGAAACAATCACGGAAATTAACATTGAGCAGGGGCATGCATACTGAATGCTGACTTACACATTATAGGGTATTTTTAAAGAATTTTGGGGCTCAGCCAAAATCTTGACAAAATGTCCTGTTAACCTTAAGTTGCATGAATTAATTTCTGATACTTTTTAAGGATTATATGGGTCGATCGTTGGATTCGAACCAGCATTTGCTTTGTTTGGAGAAGAAGACGCTGACCGATCAGGGGGAATGAGGGCAGGTACCGGGAGAGGCGAGGTGTTTTTTTAGGGGGTTATTAAATTTATAACCAAACACTAGGGGTCCTGGGGAGAAAGGTGGGGAGGTATACAGACCCTACACTACTGGAGGGTGATCGGGGGGGCCAGAGAGGGAGCGGGGATGTGCTGGTTTGGGGGGGGGGCGGAAGAAATTGATAAAGCCAGGTTGCGCCGGAGGGTGTGCAGTGGGGTATGGGGGGGCAGGGTGGTCGGGGGAGACCAAACACCGGAGGTGCAGGGATGGGCAGCAAGGTATACAGACCCTACACTGCCGGAGGGTGTGCAGTAGGGTGTGGGGGGAAGTCGGGGGACAAGGGACGGGGCTGGGGAGTGTGGATTGGAGGTGGGGAGAGAAATTGAAAGCACCAGTTACTTTGCTAACACGACGAAACACTGGGAGAAGCTAAGTCCAGGAAATTCAATCACCGTGCAGCATGCACGGGTCCAGCTAGTAAGTTACGTTTTAAGTTAGTTGTTTGTAGTAGGTGGGTGACTCTGTGTCGTAGCCCCATCAAGTATATTCAATTAATTAAATTCACCCGACAATGATCTTGTACAGTCCCGTCCAAAAGTAAATGAACATGGCATTGTTGATGCACATGCGTGCTGTAACAATGCAGAAGGCGAGCTGCTAGAGATGCATGAAGGTCACTGTTGACGCTTTCCATTGTTAGAGAACGGTGTATGGAGTGCCAAGAATGTCAAAATATCGCTCAGAATGTTCTTTCTTTCAGTAAAGAACTAAAATTACTGACTGAAGAAGTTAATACAGATCATAGATTGATTTTTGAAATTCGTTACAATTCATGTGTCAGGGGGACTATCTCTTGTTGCAGTATTTGATTTTTCGAATTCATTTCCTATTAATTCACTGGAATTAAAATAAACAGATCACCTTCGTGTAATCCACCGTTAATGTCTATTGCAGCATTGACGTAGGCATAAATAAATAAATGTAGCGTAAATCGTCACACAACGATAATGGGGGGGGGAGAAGTAACGAAAAGCAATACTTTACAACATTTGTTTATTTGTTTACATACGTTTAAGCAAATGTTACAAAATGAGTCGCACACGAAAGCCAACCTGGAAGCGGCCACCTTTAAATAATAATAGGGCCAATTTTCTGGTTCCAAAATCCAGTGCTGAATGCGAAAAACGCTCCCAATTTCCCTTTAGTGTAGTCATGATGGCACATGTAAAACTGTTACTTTTTCGAGTGGCACTGCGACTTCAAAGGAAAATTAGGAAATTTTCTCAGTTTAATTTTTTATTTGTAGTTAGGACCCCTTTTTTGCACTAAGAATTGGATTTCGGCTGCAGAATATTATGATAGCTATTGTTTTTTCTTATTTCTTATTTGTTTTATTTGAAGAACTTATAAACCGTAGACTTAAAAAAAAAAGGCTGCGCGTTTTTTATGGAGCACTCTACGGTGTTTAAATTAATTTTAAATTAATTTTTATGTTAAACTAAGGAAAGAGCTGCCGGGGGGGGGGGGGGCGCCTTAGACACCAAGCTAGCGGGCAAAATTTTTGACATAAATAACATCGGCGTTTTTATGTTAACAATAAAACTGAGCAATTTGCCGAAATTATTTCTTGTAAGAAATTTGTTGAGTTCTTCGTTAATGAAACGAAATGAGTGGTTGACAATGTTGGCTCCTTTGTGTTTCTTCGCGTGTTCTCTTCGTTGAGATTAGAATAAATTGTAAAACAGCCAATAAGACTACAGCCAGGATCACACGGGTCTTGTAGTATAACTATGGGATGGCCGGCTAGTTAGAATGCTTCAAGGCGTCAATACAGGACCATTGCAATCAGGTTAACGCTATAGCATACACCGCAAGTTAGGCTGGGACTGTTTCTGTCCAAGCAAAAGGTGAAAGGAATTTGGAAAATTAGGTGGTTGTAAAAGTTACCTGTTATATTGGATATGGGTGAAAATTGAATGGAGGCTAAAAATTGATTGGTAACTTGTTACCTGGCAACTAAGCGTTTGCATGGTCGTACTGTACACGGTGGAGAATTTGCGAGCTCAGTTGGCCTTGTTCTAAAGATTTGCATGTTTCTTTAGCTGTCAAGTAGTTAAGTTATTACAATGGAATTTTCTGAATGGCACGGAGTTCATTCTGTAAGTCTACTCAGTCCGCGCTACTCCAATGCTTTTACAACGTTGTCTTCCAGTAAGTGTGGTACGAAGCAGAGCAAAAACGCTTCTCGTCTTGTGTTGGCTACTGTCTGTCGGTATGTTTGTTTTTCTGTATCCACGATTGAACGAATTATCAGTTTCATTCCAAATTCTCTGAAACTTTGTAGATTTATAAAAACAAAGAAAGTTTTTATTTGTTATTAGTAAAAAACAGAATTTTTAATTTTTATGTATTTTTTATATTCTAGTCAGTGTTCCTACTGATTAAAATTCCTAATTTTAAAATTTTTAAGTACTGCTACATGTGTGCCTATCAGAACGGAAAGACAAATGAGCTCAATAAATAGACACAGTTGAAAACTATTTTCGTTATCTTGTGGACTGCCTAAGTGAGAATTCAACTCTCGACCTTTGAAACCACGTGAAGCCCTCGGCCTACAACTAAAAGACGTGACATACGAGGTGACACATAAAAAGATTAGTAAACAAAAACGAGCTCGTTTGATGCTTAAGGTAAGGTATAACTGATTCGAAGTCAAAAGAGCAAAGGAACACAAATAAGTTTTCCTGTAAGGTTTCAGATACTGGAGTGTTGCTGTACTGTTTCGTCCACGTGAAACCTTACTGCTGTATTCAAATGTTTTTACCAATTTTATTTTTGCACACGATACTTCAGTTAATGATTGGTTCATTCTACTTGGCTAGACGACATCGCTGGAAAATGCTTAAAACATAACCGTGTTAGTGGGTTTACAACAGCTCTACACGTATTTGAAGGTTCGTGCTAGGCTTTGAAAATCTAGAAATGCCCTGGAAAGTAATAATGTAATTCCATGCCTGGAAAAGGGCTTGAAAATCTTGAAAAATGCTGTATGTATCACCAGTAAGGTGATGAACGAAAAGTAGATGTTGTGACTGAAGAACACTGAACAAATTTAGCCAAGAAAGTAGTCGAATGTGTAACCTTACATTTTTCTTCCTTTGTTTGGGCATGACTTTAATTGTATTTACGTGTGTAAAAGTTGTATACAGCAGTAAGGTTTCACGTGGACGAAACGGTATAGCAACACTGTAGTATCTGAAACCTTACAGGAAAGTTTATTTGTGTTCCTTTGCTGTTTTGACTTCGAATCAGTTAAACCTTACCTTAAGCATCAAACGAGTTCGTTTTTGTTTACTAATTCGTGCTACTTTGGCATACCATACAGTTTATTTTTTTTTTAAAGTTTTGCATCTTTATCAATCAGTCTAAGTCTTGCGTACTCGTTACAAATGCACTGAATTTCGCTCGCTTCGCTCGCTCCTTCAGTGCAAGGCTTTCTTTTGGTTTGTCCGCAGTTATGTATTAGCGGCTTTGTCCGTTATTTGCAATATAGGACGGCAAGTCAAATGTTAACGTTAACATGGGAGAGTAACGTGAAATCATTTTATAAATCAAAAAGGGTTTCAAAGGGTTTAACGAGCGTTAACCACTCCTGGTCATCTGCCCGAAGTCCTTAAGGCCCTGCAACAGCCAGATTCCCAGGCGGTCTCCCACCTAAGTATCAATCCAGCCCAATGCTGCTTAACTTCGGGGATCTGACGAGAACCGGTGTTTCCAGCACTGCAAGGCCGCATTATATAAATCAATTGGTAATAAGAATATTGCTTCCTTTTCACGTGCGGGTGAATTGTTGGCCTACCGACATTGTTAGCATTTGCTTAAACTTCAGGCCGGGTGTTGCAGACATAGGGCCTTAGGGTTTCGTCGGGCAGATGACCGGGTGCGGTTAACGCTCGCTAAAATCCTTTGACCCTTTGAACTTCAGGCGATACGATGATTGGCATTGTTGCATAAAAACAATGTTTAAAACAATGTAAAACAACCAATCTGGTCGTTTAGAGCTCCAAAACTCCTAAATCACTTGACCAATTAGAAAAGTCCTTATGGAGAGGGCACATCTACAGAGCAATACCTGTAAAATAAGCCAAGAATCAGCTTTATATGACAAATAGTTTGATCTATAGACAGCGTAGCAGAAACGTGTCGTGCCAACAACAACAAGAAGCCAAAAATGAAATTCACGATTCCAGCTCAAGTCCAGATCTACGCTATGACAAATCGAAAATTAATAAAAGTTAGTACACGTGTTGGCCAAGTCCCATAAAGCTCATATATCAAATTTCAGTGGAAAACGTAGGAAGACAGCGGATAAATTAAGCATCGAAATTTCCGCTTTAACATGGGAGACCGAGGTCAAACCTTACATTAAAACTAATACTTAAAAGCATTAACTTTCAAACTAATAATGGTAGAAAATTCCACCAATACGCCAAACTTATGAGTCTTCGTGACTTTTTTAAAAATTGATACAAAATTTTGTTGCAGTCCTTATGATGCGATTTGTTTTTGAAATATTCAGAGCAGTTTCCTAAAGAGATAAAGCATGTTCCCTGCTGTGAGTCGATTCTTACAGCTCTGTTAAACATTCCGCTGAGGTTCGGTAAGACTTTATTTTAAGCATTGTTTTTCCAGACGTAGAAGACAGGCTTACAGGACATGCTACTCTACCGATCGCTACCAAATAAAAAAATCTCGGATACCTGCAAACCTGTTTGTGGTATGAAGTTCATATTCGAACCAAAAATTTCACTGATTAATGTTCTGAAAAATTGTTCTAAATCAAAACTGTGTTACTGTAGTTTCAAACATTCTAATACACAGACAGAGGAAGCTGTGTAGTTTGTTTACGTTAAGGTCATTTTATGGGTTAAAAGCATTTAAGCAAAGTGTGTGACACACGGGGGAGGGAGGGGGGGGGCAATTTACGATTAGATATGTTAAAGACCAAACAGTGGATATTTTGTATTTAGCTCTTTCTCATCGTCATTCCCCCATAATGTTAAACGAGATGCACAAATAGTCTTTCTAACACTCCAGTTTAAGTGCCTAATTGCCTCAAGAAGCTGATCTGGTCGATGACTAAAAACGGAATCATGGATAATTGAGTGTCAGTGTGTGCCAACCACGGAAGTATGAGAGGTTTTTTGTTGGTTTGATGCACTCCCAGCCGAATCCATGGTTCCAAAATAAGAGAGGAACCAATTTTGTTAGGAAATTCCATTCTGAAATTCCCATGATCTTTTACATGCCACAATCGGCATGAGCACGAGGCATCACTGGGCCCCTTTTCTTTCCGAATATGCCATGGTTGGCTTAGTTCATTCCAGAACCTGGGACCACCGGCATACGAGACGGTCGTGCTAACCATCTGGACACCTTTCCCTAAGTGTCACAGGCTTTCGGACTCTTTCAGCAGCAAATGGATCTACTCTGGACAATAGCTCGACTCCCTGTGGCGTTCGAAGGTTTCCTAAATCGAATCAATGGGTTTGTCCCTTCCTTTACTAGACTTCAATCTTATTTTAAAAAAATTCTTGTAGTGTTCATACTGAGCCAGTTCATACACTAGCAGTTTACATCAGATGATGGAAGGCTCCAAAAATAAATAAAAA
Source organism: Lithobius niger (assembly GCA_023313725.1). Lineage (NCBI taxonomy): Eukaryota > Metazoa > Arthropoda > Chilopoda > Lithobiomorpha > Lithobiidae > Lithobius > Lithobius niger. The sequence goes on along the minus strand of JAHWFP010011594.1, from coordinate 12,875 downwards.
AAACTACGTGAATATAACAATATTGTTACCGGGTGAAGCAAACTTACGCAGCAAATAAATGTAGCAAAAATGTCAACCCTGTATCGATCTGTTTTAATTCGATATAATTCATAAGCTATAATGATTGAGCTGGCATTGGGCAAGGTCCTCGTTTAGTTTGTTTGTAAAACATCTTTAGTTGTAAATCAATAATACAGTTTTCTTGTGTCTCAAATCGTTTGAAGTAATCTCGTCTTTGAATATGTAACAATCGTTTATCCATACTAAGTTTATAGCGGTGCAACAGTACAATAACGAGCACGCTCATTTTGCACGAAGCAGCATTTCTCTATAGCACAGTCATTGTTTAAACAACAATGCAATGTTCATTTACTTATGGACGGGACTGTACACCTATTACTTATTTACCTTTGTTTCCCCTTATGGCATTGCTGCTACCTACAATAGTCCGCATCTCTCTCCATCTGTTGACCGTGATTCTCACTAATTATGTTAGTATATTTTTAGTCTTCTGTACGCCGTAACCGGCGAGAAGATTATTGCAACGACTTTGTCCGTCCGTCCGTCCGTCCGTCCGTCCGTCGCTTTTTTCAACTTCGCAACAGTACCAGATATTGACGACCCTTGTTTACAACGTCCATTGTTTACAACGTCCATTGTTTAATAGACTGCTTTGACGCGTCCATTGTTTACAACGTCCATTGTTTAATAGACTGCTTCGACGTAACTAAATTAAATAATAAGGCTGCGTTCATGGAGAAAACCCTACGCCTAAGCGGATGCCGAACGCTTACGCGGTGTAGAAAAACAAACAGTTCGCCCAGCCGCGTGTTGGCTGTTGAATCCGCGGCCCGGGAGCTAAAAAACGTATTTATGTTTATGGCCGTTTTGAGCGGAAGCTTAAAGGGAAACGCGATGCTCATTCGACAATACACGACGTTACGCGAATCAGACAACGTGGCGCAAGCCACACAATACAACAGCATGAGAAGCTTGGTGGTTGTTGTATTAAAACAAACACGTGCCATGTAAACAGAGTGCAAATGGAGGAGGGAAGCCTGCTCAATTTGCGGGGAAGTGGGCCACCTGAAACGAGTATGCAAGTCTGGCAAGAAACCAGGTGCTAGTAGCAGCTCTGGCACCAGTACTCCTAAGCCGAAAAGGGCTGATAACTCTGGTAAGAAGAAATCATTTAAGTATAACAAAAAGAAAGCACATCATGTAGAAGAATCTGGAAATTCAGATTCAGGCGCCACTTGTGTTGAGTCGGATGATATCCTGAGCTCTAATATATATACCATGACCTATTCACATGTCAATTCAACAAAGTGGATTGTACATTGTGAATTAAATGGTCATAAATTGCCTCTCGAAGTAGATTCTGGCTGTGATTCAACCCTAATCCCTCTTAGTTGGTATAATA
>JAHWFP010011594.1:0-11352 GCA_023313725.1 Lithobius niger | reverse complement strand
AAAAGGGTGGATTAGGAAATTTGAACTAAGCCTGAGTCAGTTCTTTAACATCGAGGTTCGTGATCCTGAAGCTGTTACCGAATTTGTAGGCTCTGTTACTGACAGTGACATCTTTGAAAGGTTCCCCGACCTGTTTAAACCGGGACTGGGAAAGTTCAGGGATTTCAAGGCCAGTATCAGGCTTAAGCCGGGGGCCAAACCTAAATTTTCTAGGGCCCGACCTGTGCCTCTAGCTGTTAGGAGCAAGGTGGAGTCTGAAATCAACCGATTGGTTCAGGAGGGGATTCTGAAGCCGGTAGATTGTAGTGCCTGGGCAACCCCAGTAGTGTTGGTCTTCAAACCTGATGGCAACGTTAGGATTGTTGGCGACTACAGCATAACGGTCAACCCAGAACTAGAAATAGAATACCACCCCGTTCCTAGAGCGGAAGAATTGTTTGGTAAACTGGCTGGTAGTGACAGGTTTTCGATCATCGATCTGAGTGATGCATTTCTGCAAGTTGAGCTCGAAGAAGACTCTAAACCCGCCCTTACAATTAACACCTGTTTAGGGTCATTCCAGTGGCAAAGAGTTCCATTGGGCCTAGCGAGTGCTCCTGGAATTTTCCAGAAGCGCATTGAACATGTGCTGAAGGATATTCCTAAGTCACAACCTTTTTTTTGATGATATTTTGATATCCGGAAAAGGTGAGGGGCATGACCAGGCATTGTTTAAAGTATGCTCAGCCTTGCAAGAAAATGGTGTTCGAGTCAAAAAGGCAAAATGTAAAATAAATAAGGATCAAATTAACTATCTTGGTTTTGTCATTAATAAAGATGGAATGTCTAACCTTCCAGAGGTTCTTGATGCCATAAGGCTTGCGCCGGAACCCAGTAATGCTCAAGAGTTAAAAAGTTACTTAGGGTTTATGAGACAGTATCGAAAATTTGTGCCACATTTGGCATCTCTGCTAGCTCCCCTAAACAAGTTGTTATCACCAAAGACACCCTGGCTCTGGACTGCTGAATGTTCGGAGGCAGTGGCTAACGTAAAAAAAGCATTTATAGACTCAAAGGTTCTGGTGCACTATGACCCAAATCTCCCTTTAAAACTCGTTTGCGACGCGTCCCCCATAGGGGTGGGCGCAGCACTGGTTCATACAATGCCTACTGGGGAAGATAGACCTATTGCATTTGTTTCACGGGCTCTTAGCAGGGCTGAACTTTCGTATGCCCAGCTTGACCGTGAGGCACTTTCAATAGTGTTTGGGGTCACGAGGTTCCATCAATATCTTTTTAGCAGGAGGTTTATACTGCAGACGGACCAAAAAGCGTTGCTTTGGGTGTTTGGTAGTAAGGTTGCCATTCCAGCTATGGCTGCAGCTCGCATTCAGCATTGGGCACTATACCTGAATGGCTACCATTTTGAGCTCCAACACATCCCGGGCAAACAGAATTTAACAGCAGATTATTTATCTCGAATGCCTTTGCCGTACACGCCTCCTGTTGAAAAAATGCCAGGTTATCAAGTTATGAACTTACAGACTATTGAATCTTTGCCTGTCTTGTCGGACCAACTGGAGTGATAAACGCATAAGGACAAGGTTTTGTCCACAGTATTCCGTTACACAAACGAGGGTTGGCCTGACAAGCTTGGTGACAAAAGTTTAACACCATATTTGCACCGTAAAAATGAGTTATCATTAGAAGGAAAAGCTATTTTTTGGGGGCACAGATTGGTAATCCCAGAATTATTAAGACCACATGTATTAACAGAATTGCATCTGGAACACTGTGGGGTGGTGCGAATAAAGGCTCTTGCGCGTTCAAAAGTCTGGTGGCCTGGTAAAGACAAGGACCTAGAATACACTGTAAAAACCTGTGAGGCTTGCCAACTAGATAAAGAGGATTTTTCAGGACGAAAACATGTATGGGAGCGTCCAGCAAAACCCTGGTCGCGAATACACATTGATTTTGCAGGACCTTGTTTTGGAGGGAAAATGTTTTTATGTATCCTGGATGCACACTCAAAATTCCCCTTTGTGTTTCAGATGAAAACAACTACCAGCGCTTGTATAACAAAAATATTGAGGGAATTATTTGCTATATTTAGATTGGTGAAAATTTTGGTCTCTGACAATGCACCAAATTTCGTTAGTTCAGAATTTACCAGTTTCCTAAAGGAGTGTGGCATCAGGTACATAACTAACATTCCGTATTTTCCGGCTAGCAATGGTGCAGCGGAAAACCTGGTTCGTTCATTTAAAAAATCTGTAAAAGCTAGTTTAACACAAGGTCTAAGTTTAGAGAATTCACTGTTAAATTTTCTAATGGCTGCACGCAATGTACCGCATAGCACAACGCAACGTATACCAGCGGACATATTTCTAGGAAGACATCCGAGAACACGCCTATCGCTAATGATACCATCTGCAAATGACAAGTGTGAAATTGCACAAGACCGTCAATTAAAACCATCAACCAATAAGCCACAAATAAGCTTCGAAGTTCACCAACCTGTATGGTTTAGAGAGTATAAGCCAAACTCGAAACACCGATGGCAAGCAGGAAACGTGATTCGAAAGGATGGAAATTTGCGTTATGCTGTAAAAAATAAAACCGGTGAAGTTTACAGGAAGCACGCCGATCAACTACGTAACAGAGAGGAAGTCGCATCATTTTCCGGTTCCGATTTGATCAACTGGCGTGAAAACCCAGTTTTTCAGTCACCAGAGGGCGTAAGCTCTCGAGCCGAAAGTACAGCAATCGAAACTGAAACAACAAGCTTGCGACCGCCGATAGCAAATGACACTGAGCATTCGGAAATGCCGGTCATTCATTCAAGATCTTCGCCTGTTGCGTCATCGGCAGCGCCAAAGATCTCTGTGCAAACGACATCGCGACGCACTTCATTATTACCGCCAGTTTTGTCTCCAAGTGTTGGAGGTGTGCGCAGGGAAAACGTTTCCGCCAACACTATGCCAATTCTGCTACGAGAAGCTTCGCCAGCTAAACAAACTTTCCGTGAGTTGGGGGGAATTCCACCACAAACAATTGTTGGGGATGCACCTGTGCTTCGTAGGAGCAGTCGAGCACGGACAGAGCGGCGGCGACTTGATCTTTAATAAGCAAGATTAGTAGTTTCCGTTGGGCAGCCACCATATTATTTATTTCTATTTCTATGGTTTTCTTGATTTTCAGTGTATTTCTCGTGTGTTCCCAGATTATACGTAAATGTTTTTGGTTACGTGAATAATTTTGGGGGGATATTTGTTCTGTGTAATATTGGATTTAAAAAATAGTGTTAGGAAAAAAAATATAAATATTAACTAACCTAGCTTAGGGGGTTAGGGATTGTGTTTTTTGTATATATATTGGGCATAATTTGTACATACATATTTTTTTGTTTGCTGCACGAACTTGCCTTTTTCAGGAGGGGTGAGTGTAGTGTATGAGCTAAGGTGTAGCTAACTAGTGTTAGCTACTTTCATTAGCATCTCAAGTGGATACCTCAAGATACCTCATATCTATTCTTGTTTAGTTGTATGCACATCCACTAGGGTGTCTGGTGCATAATAAAGTATATAAGGGCTTGCTGGCCTTGCCAGTTGTTGCCTAGCTCTAAACTACTCCTCTAGTCGTTACTCTGTCCGACCACACCTTGATGGTGTAGGCCCTTGCTAAGTTAGAACCCACATGTGTAGTAACACATATGTTACATGCCAATTATTAAATTACGTGCAGGCTTTTGCATCAAGAAAAGCAGCGAAGTGGCCACTCGTAAGCGACGGTACGTGGTCCGCCATTTTCCTATCACAGAATGCAACTCAACAGACCTGGATCCTGTACGCGGTGCGCGGCTTTTTTCTAACTCAAACAGATCGAGGGACCGCGCGCGGGACGAACGATTCGCTCGTGCCTTCCCGCGTGAGCTTTTGGCGTAAACAAACAGGCGGACGCGGGTAAGTAGGAAAATTCCTTTCAAACGCCGCGCCCGCGTCCTCTCTAGGCGTTGCACGTGGTCCATAAACAAAGCCTTGCAGCAGCTGTAGTGCATGATAGAGGTGTGCGCCTCAACATTGGAAGCGGATGAACTGTACAGAAGACCGGTGCGACTTGGGAGTCGCTGTAGCCGCTTGTTCTTTAACGATCCTTTGTCTGGATTGACAAGCCCAAGCTTTCCTCTGGTAAGAAAAATGGCCGCGATTCCGCAACATTGTTTTAGTAGCTCTAATGTTATTTTTCGTGCCGAATTGTGCTGCTAATATGCCACTTCGCCTAATCTCACATGAGGATTCAAGCTTATGAAGTTTACCGTAAATGACTACTTAACTTTTGGGCCCAATTATCTTTTATTTGTCTGTGTTCTTAGAGGGACATTTCAAAGATATTTTCAAGTCCAATGGTTATAATAACAACCAGGCCAGATGGAGAAAGTAGCGAAGTGACTCATGCACCATTGTAAAGGAGCATTAGCAACGAATCCCTCCAACTATTATTCAGAATAAATCCCTATTATTCCAATTTCTTTACCTTTCTTTCTTCAAGATCCTTGTAGGCACTGCGGATGTTGTTTAGCCCTATTGGAAACCATGTAGGGCCTGGTAGTACTTGGGGCAGCCAGTTACGACGGGACCCTATTTAATCACGGCCTCTAGACTACTTTTGAGGAAATTAGAAGGAATGGAGTATATAAGGGCTGACCCAGGCCGGCCTGAGAAGTCAGTGGATCGGGCCTTGAACACTATGGTCCCCGTATTCCTTTTTCTACAAACACTAACTTGCATTGTAAACCAAGCAAAGTTGGATGATTCAATAGCCACCAATTTAACAAAGTTATGCCTAAATGGTGTGCCTACACTATTGAAGTTTGAACGTAGAGACTAGTTCAAATTAAGCCCAACATCGCCATCGATAGTAGCAGTAGTGGTACCGTGGTGTATTCGTGTGCGACGATACTCCTTATGATACACACTACAAGAATAGGATGCCTTACAAACACTTTGCTCCATCCCAGCTTAATTTTCGATAACATGTAAACTCATAAGATTATTGGACTGGTGGTATAATATATATCACTCATACTGTGTTCTCCTTCCGATTGTTAAAATTTTTTAACATGCGTTATTCCTCCGGTGGTTTAAAAATTGGTATACCAAATTCGTCAAGATTCGCAATGCTGGATATAATCTTTGCCAGCTTAGTTAATGACCTCGAAAGCAAGTGCGTTGTTAGTACCTTATGAGACTGAAAATTGTAAATTACCTTTATGCGCATACAGTTCCTCAGTCAGTTGGTTTCTGTCTTCTTTTAACAGCTGAATTTCAATTTTTTAATGGTCACTCTGTGAACACTTTACAAACTGAAGCTCTTCACCAGTTTCGTCCGTGATAATTGACGAAGTGCTTGCTGAGACTTTTCCATCGGCTAGTGCATTTAAAATTGAAGGCCAGCATTTTGGTTTGCCTGTTTCAGTTTTTTTACTTATAGCGGCTTCCTGCAAAATGAAATGAAAACATCATGCTAGTGGCTTAGGAACAGATTCATATAATCATAAAACTTGCCAAAGACTAGTAGACTAACAATTTTTAATCGCCAAATGTGAAACTTTTGTCTTATTACTTCTGAACAGTATGAACTATCGAAAAATCTGGCAGAAAGCCTTTGAAATAGTAGCCTATGTACAGAAACATAGAAATCCATCAACAAGAAATGATGAAATTTCTTTGGTTTGGCCTTGTAGGATATATACCAATCCACCAGTCAAATTATCTGCTAGGAAAATAGTTTACCACCAACCTGACCGACTTAATCACCAATTGGAGAGTGCTGACAAGCATAGTTGGTTACAGATGCTGCACCAAACATGACCCAGTTGTCATGCGATTGACATAACCAAATTATATAACTCAATTTTTCTACAGAAAATGTTCCTGTGGTTCAATAGGGGGCGTATTGTTGAATTCGATTCGTTATCTTTTTCCCACTTGTTTGTAGCATAAAATGCAAGCATTATCTTACTAATATTCTTTTCCGTTTTAATTTTACAGTCAGTATACCAAATCATTAGTAACTTCCAAATAAACCCCGAAATTGACACAACGTCCAGAGATGTAAAACTTATAGACACGAAATTGTATCAGGAATGTGATCATCTCAAGGACTAAAAACGGAACATAATTAAGGCCTTCAAAGGGGCATTAACTACTTCACCAATTTTTTGTGGGGAGGTTATTGAATCGTAAAAACTGGGCATAATAAAACAACATTTGATAGGCTTAAACTGTTGTAGGCTATTAAAAAACCTTCGGATCAACCTTCATAAAAAATCAATCAACGATCCAGTGGTAGCACAATGTCCTTACCTGGCGATTCTATGCAAGACAATGTTTATTTGAAAGAAGGAAGGATTACATAAAGCTATAAATAGGTGATGTCACGTCTTGTATGATGATGAGGCACCACAACTGGCATCGATATTTTTTGACATCTTGCTCTTTACTATTTACGATGGTCACATGCACTTTTATCACCCCGATTAGGCTTCAGCAACTGCGCAAACCAAACACGATTTCGGCTGTATTCTTTTCGACACTCCTTACCAGTATGGTCTAGTAGGAATTGTTGCAACATGTCGCATTGACACAACCTTCAAATAAATTGTAAAACTAGCTATTACAAGGAAATACACAGGAAATTGCTACACAGATGTTCTAGTAGTAAGTTCTAGCTAGAAATTGCGCCAACACATTCACAAGTGAAACATGATTTTGAACAAGGTTGTTTAAATCCATACCTTAGAGGAATGACTAGTATTATTTGCCAATAATAGAAATTCATCTTACTTCAAACTCTGAGCCAGAAGTTCGAAGTTGTGAGGGGAACTTTTAAACATAACTGAGAGAAAAAAAGAGGTAGGCCCATGCCTTTGCCCTCATCGCCAATTGATATGTATTTGCTCTTAAATATTATGGTTGCCCTAATGGCATATTACCCTAAATTATGTAATGCACAAACAAGTTGTTAAAAACACATACAGAGTAGCCATTTTTGATACTACTTTCCTGCAGTACACTGGAAATTTTTTTCTCCAGCATAATGGCGTTCCAATGGGTTGTCCTATCTCTACTTTCTTGTGCGATATTGTTATGAACGAGGTTGATAACTTACTGGTCAGCCAATTTACTCAAATTGCATACTATAAAAGATTCATTGATGACTCGTTAGCACTCTTTCCAACCAGCATTTGTAACGACATTTTGAAATTTTTAAATAGCTGTCATCGTTCCCTACAGTTTACAATGGAGGCACCTGGCAATAATAAAATTGCTTTTCTTGATATTACAATCTTTACGAATAGCCACAATAGAGTTGTAACTGTCCATTTTCGTAAGCCAATCCAAACAACCAGGACTAATAATTTTCAATCGTACACAGACCCAATATATCTAGTAGCTGGGCTAAAAAACGAGCTGCGCCGAATTTATGCCCATTCCACCAATAAGCTTGTTTTGCTTGAAGAATTCAAATACATCTTCCATAAGTACCTTAGCAATGGGTTTCCGTTACCCACTATCAGTAAATATAATAACTTTAATTGGCTCTCCACCTCTCGGAAACAACAACATAAAACCGGATTTCTTGTTCTGTCTTACATAAGAGGAGTTACTGAACCACTACGCAAAAGGCGCAAAGTTAATATGCGCCTTGTAAGTAAAAGTAGCTGCGCTCTTCACAGCCAACTTCAGCCTCCCCCATCCCCTCCCAAAACCAGTACTACAATATTCCTGCCAGACTTACGAAAGACACCATTTATAGCATACCATGTGCCCATTCTGGATGCACAGCCACCTATGTAGGCCTAAGTAAACAGGAAATATGTAAACGACTTAGCTCCCACAAATCAAACTTTAAATTAAAGAAACAAGAAAACTCACTGGTTCAACACTTTCAAAAAACAGGGCATGAACCCGAAATTTCGCAGACAAAAATTTTATTTCAAATTTCTCACACCAAAACACGCGAAAATTTGGAAACACTTTGTATTCATTTAACCAAACCACCTGTTCATAATCACTTAATACCTACAGCCAATCACCTACAAGACTACATTAAGTTATGCAATGACGCTGGCATCAACACATTTCCACCAATCAAAACCCAGGGACCCACTATTTAAAGCATAGCCGACTGAATTGTCTCTCATTCGACCAGCAGACTTTGGTGAGTTAGATGTTACTGTTGGCATATTCTTTGAATTGTGCTGACTTTTATTTTATTAGGTTTTAGTTTTTAGCAAGGAACCTTGCATCCTTATGACTTGTAAGTTTTATTTCCATGGCCCTGCTCTGCTGTTATTTTAATAATTTATTTTTTATTTTAAGTTGTTTGACATGTTTTAAACACTTCATCTGAAAACGGCTCCGACCTTGGAACCGAAACGTCGTGATTTCGTTGTTTCACCAGTACGTAATGGCTACTCTGTATGTGTTTTTAACAACTTAATGGCTACTCTGTATGCGTTTTTAATAACTAAAGTGCTTTTAACTTTCTGCTTTTTGCAAACAAGGTGTTGACTGCGATAACAAGTGACTTTAATATGCTTATACACAAGCACATATTATAACTTCTTATGGGTCACACGGTTGACAACTGTTTGGTTACACAGATGACGATAATTGCAATGTACGCTACAAAGGAGCAAATCAGATGATAACGTATATAATACCAGACTTTATATGCAATCAGTTGTATGCACGAAAGGTGCGCACTATAATTTAGGGTACACACTAGAAACTTATATGGGATACAATTTCTATCGTACAATGTTCATCTGTTAACACATGTGTCATGTACTGTGCAAAATTTTGGTCCCCTTTGGTGTTCCTCAGCATTTCCATTCGAATCTTACAGTGGTAAGCTACTGAACCTGTTCCGAGGAAAAAATGCAGTTTCAAGTCAAATAATGCCCTGCTTAATTTTCATTAGGAATTGTCAAGAAGGATGTCAAGCTTGAAGTTTGATGAAAACGATGCCGATTCTCTATTGGTAGAAACCTTTTTATACACCTTGGTAGGCCACTATTCCCTACTTAAAAACGCTACCAGGTGTGATGGCGTAACAGTCCTCGGGGCACCAACATAGAAGGTATTGACAGAACAAGAGATATCATTAATAAACACACTTTTGCTTGTAGATGTAAGGGGAAAGGATGTTCCACCCTAGAAGAATGTTATAATCAATGATAAGTGTTACTACTCAGCTGGTTATGGAGGAAAGCTGGAACGCATTAGCTACACAATCATAACTGTTAATGGATATGTTGCAGAAATGCATGATTTTGTAGTTGTTTCAGTTGACACTGATAATGTTCACTGTGTAATACTGAAGTTGTACGATGTGCAGAATGACACAACTTCATGCCGTGATGTTCAATACATGCTTGCAACAGTGCGGACTAATTATTTAGTTGTGTGTAGAGCTAAAAATTAAAGTCAAGTGTGTGTTCATTGGCGACCTGGGCAGGGCGAATTGTTATTGCTGCCATCAAGCAAATACTGTAGAATGTGATTAGGCCACAAAAAGACCAAAAAAATGTTTCTTGGGCAAATAACTCCGAAAATAACATGCGGTATGCGGGTTTTATTTATATTTTTTTATTTTATGAAAATGGTGATGCAGGATGACGGTATTTGTTTTATTGAGCATTCTTTATGGTCAATTCATCGTCATAATTTCCTGAAAAGCTTTCAGTCGTATAATTTTTAACATGATTAAAGTCATTTTAGAATATAGGTACACTTGTACTATTCTTTAAACTTGTACTATTCTACGATAGTAAATGGAAACTCATGACTTGCAGCTTTTAGTCCAAAAACTTCATTCTACAAGATGGATAAATTAAAATGTGTAAGGAGCGTGATTTTTATAATTGGAAATAAAAAGCCAAAATACGAGGGGATTTCCAGCGTTTGGGCCGTGGCTGAGAAACATTTGTTTTTATTTGAGTGGCGTTAGCTTAACACTAGGGAATATCTTGAGAATTTTGAGCGATAGTCTATTTTGGTTGCTTAGACGATTGTTTGCATTCATCATGAACTGATGTACAAGATCAAAATTGCGGCACAAATTCACAGTCGAAGTTGCACAGCAGACGAATTTTCGGCGATATCATTAGTATGGTTACTTGTGAGTCTGTCACCTTCCTCAGGCCACTCAAATCACTGCTTTAGTTTACAATTAAATTTCACACGATGTTTATCATTAGGAAGCTGTTATGTACACAATTTGAAATCATCGCACGTCTCAGTTGTCACTGGATGCATCACTTTGTATCCTAGTGGGCCTTTGCAGCCAGTCATCCCACTTTGCATTGAGGCGAGTTTAAAGCTGTGGGGTGAAAAGCTAAGCCACTCACGGATATGCCATTTCTTGGATGTTCATGCCTGAGTGGCGCACCCCATTTTGAAATTGCTGGATTGCGATGGTTTCAACATCTCGGAGTTGTGCTTTGTGGCTCGTGTTTATCCTGTTGTTTGGTGTTGATTTCGTGCATTGAAATACTGTTTCTATGGTCAATGTTGGTTGTGGCCGAGTATTAATTTCGACAGGTTTGAACTCTCATTTTCATTTCCACTATGTAAACACTTGCACAGTTTACAGGGCACACTAAAAACGAAATTTTTTATCATGTACGACCGCCGGTGGAATCAATTCCACAAGAGAAGAGGGTTTGGAGCAGGAAAAGGAAGGATGGGGTGGTTCAAATGGGATGAAAAAGCAGGTGCCTTGAACCTGACCACCTGTTTTGAGTGACCTGAAGATCGAAGGTGACAGACTCGTAAGTGACTATACTAGTGATACCACCAACCTGCTGTGCAACTTCGACTGTGAATTTGTGCTGCAATTTTGGTTTTGCGTATCAGTCTTTATGATGAATGTAAGTAATAAACTAGTGCATGTGTCCTATTTAGCCTGAAAGAACATTTCTATCCCCAGTAACATGAAAAAAATACAGTGACATGTACATCCCTACAGATCGTTTACAGCAGAGGATAGATGCATTCAGGCTGAATAACTGAGGGATGTAGCCAGTCAAACATTGAGCACAAATTTCCGCAATGCTTAATTTAACCATCACATTTCTTTCTTCCACGAAATTTGCGTTGAATGTACGGTGTGCTTGCAACCGTTTAACACTTAATTTTAAAATGAAGCATTAGTCAATCACTGATGTTACTCATTTTAAAGTTGGATTTAAAGCTAAACACTGGAGGTCATGCTAAACACTGGATTCAGTTTAAAGACGGATAAGCCAAAGGCTCACAAGAAATAACTACATACAGATGCAAACTATTTACGTTGCCTTTTGGA
>JAHWFP010011592.1:33177-46440 GCA_023313725.1 Lithobius niger | reverse complement strand
TTGCACACGAGTTTACTCTGCAACACAGATTTTCAGTCTTATGATTTTGTTGCCATTGTAGCTAGAAATGCTTTGGAATGCAATAAACTTACTTACTTACTACTTACTTATTTTATCTTTCGTTAAAACACCTAAAAAGTGTAGTAAACAAATGTATAGTAGTCAACATTATTCAGCGAAGTAAAATTTCTTCTCCCCCTCCCCCCATCCCACCTCCAAATTAACTGCTGAATTTACTGAAATATATGGTGTTCGTAGATTTTAAAAATGTAAAAGCCTGATGAAAAAGAATGAAAGGGGACGGAAACTGTAACGCAACAAAGTTTTCATTTTTTTTGTTAACAAAACTATAGTGTGCGCGGCGTATCTTGAGTCCTGAACTTATTTTGTGATCGGCTACGCCTTCCTGGAGGGGGCGGCTTTAACCGACGGCCGCCATTGTTTTTTTGTAACTACTTTGGATATCAAGGGGGCACACTGCGACGAAAAACGTATATTCGATTATTTGTGTTCATTCTGGGGCGAACTCAAGATGGGCCGCGGACACTATAATATCAGCGTCCGATGAAAGCTTACACTGTCGCACACAAGAATCTGGCTCATTTGCCTTATTGTAGTAGCAAAAGTTAGAGGAGACGATTTTTTTTTAATACAATGTGCAATATAGCTAGTTCAGTATTCCGCGCATCTGTGGCTATGTCTGCCTTCCAACTGCACACGTCAACTGGAAATTTTTATAACTCTACAATAAGACACGTCGAATTACTAATGCAGTGTTAGTGCATCCTAGTTTGGCGTTGGTTCCGTTTTGAGACTTATCAAGTACCTCAACTATTGTGTGCGCGGTGTATCTTGAGTCTTGGAAGTATTTTCTGAGCGGCCAAGCCTTTCTGGAGGGGGTGGCTTTAATCGATGGCCGCCATTGTTTTTGTAACAATCTTGGATATCAACAACGCACTCTGCTACTGAAAACGTACAATCGATTATCTGTGTTCGTTCTGCGGATAACTCAAGATAGGCCGCGGACACTTTACAGTAGCGCGTGAAAATTTTACACTATCAAACAAGAAGCTGCGTACAGATGGAAAGGCTGACAAGTTACAGATATCAACTGTAAAATTAATTGATAAAGCCTCATTAATTTTATCAGCCTTCTCCAAATCACGCTTAAGTAGACCGACTTTCTTTAGAGTGAAAAGGTTGAAAGCTATGCCATATTTTAGTTTGGTTCGTTATAAGCCTAAATAAGGCAGCAGGATTACCTTCTGCAATAACTTTGAGTTCAGAGTTAATTTCGTGATCTTTCATGGCTTCTGCAAGCTCTTTGCTACACGTGGTGTGTGAAGCCTTAGTGAATGATTCATTAAATAATTTATATTTTTTCCATGGTCTTTTTTTTTTTTTTGAAACCAGTTTCTGAAGAAAAGCGGGTACGGTATTTGATTTTTCCTTTTGAACACGTAAGTGTGGTACAGTAATTAACAGAATGCTTGATAATTTTGTGAAAATTTTCCAAAGCCCTATCGACATGCGTACAATGGCCGAAGCTGGACGCCATTCGTGATTGGACAATGTATCCCTTAATGCATTAAAGTTTTTTGTTTTTTTCACTCCTGCATGTTCTGATGCCGAATGCAGCCGATTCTCAAGTGCAACTCGAAAAATAACAACGTTATGGTCGCTAGTTCCAAAATGCTCAATAACATCCACGTCAAACACCAATCTTTCATCAACAACCAAAACTAAATCATTAATTTTGTTACCCCATGTCGGTTTAGTGACCAGATGCTTGAAGGCCCAATCCAGTAACACAAACAAAGAATAGAAGCTGCGTGCTAGTGTTACACGTGTAGTTTTTCCAGTTGTTGGGGATGTAGCCCAGCATAAACCTGATGTCTCGTTTCAAGATCAACACACTAGGCCCAAATTCAATTCCACCAGCTTTAGATCCTCGGTCCCGTCTTAGCAAATGGAATGGAAAATCATTAATACAGCCCAGTCAACGAAGGCTCAAATTTGGCAAATGGTGGAATAAAATCCCAAAGTGTTGAAACTTTGCAAGGTTGTTCGGGTAGGTCTAGCAATGACTATATCAAAAGTCCTGATGATTTGGAGGTGAGCTGGCTTCGCTAGACCACAAAATACCCAAAATTGGGTAACTTTTTATTCGTTTTCTGGTAATATCTCAGAATCTGTGGTTCCTACGAGAAAACTGCTCCCTACAAAAGTTAAAGAGGACAAAATTTGCCACAAACTTGATTCTATACATTTTTTTTCTCTAGCACAAGTAGTTTACGAGATATCAGAGTTCTAAATTTGAGAAATATCAGTGATTGACAGAAATCTGCTATACGGGGTGCACATAGATTAGGTGCACCGACCCTAACAGTATTTAAGTTACTATGTCAACCATATAACATCAAACACTTATTTACCACTATACATATTTATTTGTTACATCAGGTTACTACATATAACATCGAATCGTAACTTCAAATACATATTTAATAACATCTTATCAAGTCGAAGTAAACGTCCTCCTGAAGGTTATCGTCCTGAACAGTTGGTGTCAGGCTATTCAAATAGTCACCGTGGCAGTTGTGGCAGATAGCAGTGCAACTCACACTTATTTTCCTGCACCCACACTTGTTTCCACAACCTGTGGTGCATCTACTAAATATGATGTAGGGAAAGCTTCAGGGGCAACAGCATCTTTGGTTGCAGTGACATTCTGACTATACTCCCAACTCCAAATTGCAGCTGGTAGCTCATTTCCGATCTAGATTGGCATGGTACCTATGCAAGTTGAGAGGGACGTTTAGTAGGAGAAACTGTCTACTGACTCAAGAAAAATCTGTGTCTGCCTCCGGTACATCAGTTTCAATCTAATGAACATAAGGCCAGGCTGATCAAGATGCCTTCCTCCAAACTAAATGGCAGAGGAGTACAATACCTTCAAAGACCTGATGACACTGACAATCTAATTGTCAGGAGCGTCATCACCAAAGCGAGTGACATTGACAATGTAGCCATTGTTGGGGAAGATGTAGATCTATATTTCTTCTTACAGCTCGAACAGCTACACACCGAAATATATTCTTCTATAAGACCGGTAATAGAAAGGTAGGAACACAGGTATTTTTTTCAACCCAACAACAACAGAAGGGCCTCAAAGGTCTCATACTATTTGCTCATGCATTCACAGGGCGCAACAAGACATAAGCTGCCTTCATGAAGGAGAAAGAAGTTGGTTACAAGCTGCTGTTAAAACGTGAGGCATTGCGTTCAGTAGCAGATGTGTTCAACCACTCAACTT
The DNA here is from genome assembly GCA_023313725.1 of Lithobius niger. NCBI lineage: Eukaryota > Metazoa > Arthropoda > Chilopoda > Lithobiomorpha > Lithobiidae > Lithobius > Lithobius niger. The sequence continues at coordinate 43,124 of JAHWFP010011592.1, read as the reverse complement.
CCAAGTATTAACATGTATCGGAGGTAGATCACAGTTTTTTCTCCTACTACAACATCCCTCAACTTGTATAGGCACCATCACTTCACAAAGTCTGCCACCAACATGAAGTCGGAGCTATTATTCCTCCCTCCCTCAGAAGGTGCAGCTTTGAAATGCTTATTTCGTGTTTTCCACCAACTGCAACTATGGATGGGTACTGAGTTACCAGCTAGCTGAACTTTGGGGTTGGGAGCCTAGCAGAATGGCAATCTTGTACCTACTGCAATCAAAGATGCTGTAGCCCCTGAGGTTGTATTAACTTCATATTTTGCAGATACACCACATGTTGTGGAGACAAGTGTCGGTGCTAGAAAATAAGCATGAGTTGCACTGCTATCTCTTACAACTGCCATGATGACTGAATAGCCTGATATCAACTGTTGAGGACTATAACCTTCAGGAGGAGGACGTTGACCGCAACTTGATTTGATATTCCGATGCGATGTAATATATAGTAACCTGGTGTAGTAACTGCATATGTAGTAAATAAATATGTATAGAAGTAAATAAGTATTTGGTATTATATGATCGTGTACTAACTTAAATGAGGTTAGGGTGTATTCACCTGATCTATGTACACCACGTATAGTAGATGTCTGTGTATTTCTAAAATTTCTCAATTTTCGAACTCGAATATCTCGTAAACTACTGGTGCTAGAGAAAAAATGAAGCCAATCATTTTTGTGGAAGATTTCGTCCTCTTTAACGTTTATAGCGAACTTTTTTTGGTAGGACTTACAGATTCCGAGATATTAACGGAAAACAAATGAAAATATCACCTTTTTTTTGGGTATTTTACGGTCTAGCGAAGCCAGCTCACCTCCAAATCATCAGGACTTTTGATATAGTCTTTACTAGAACTTCCCAAACAACTTTACAAAGTTCCAAGACTTTGGGATTTCATTCCACCTTATGTCCTATTTTGACTGGACTAATAAGCATTCTATCGGAAACAGTATCACTCAACTGCGTGTCAACAACGAGTCAAGTTTTGTACACCAGTGGCCAATAAATGGTGTAGCTCGCTAATTTTAGTTTTTAGGCTTCCAGCATTAAATAAACAACAACAAAGAAGATCATGCATAGGTACGCAACCGGACTTGTCCTTAACCGCAATGTCACGAGACCTATGTTCGAAACTGGGAAAAAAAATTTTGGGGCATACACTCCCAGACCTGAAGTTTCTCCGATTACGAATATTGTTAAATCGCCTATCAGCTAGTGAACTAAGGGGGAAAAAAAACAAGAAAAAATGCCTTGAATAAAAGCTGATGGAAAAAAGGCTTGGGAAAGTACGGCCCCAGGAAAAAAAGCTGATGGAAAAAAATAATCCGCGGGGAAATAACCCGCGAGAAAAAAAGGCCATTGGAAAAAAAGACGTGGGAAAAGAGAGTCACGGAAAAAAAGCAGATTGGGGAAAAAAATCTGGTGTGGAATTTACGCAAATACTACCTAAATATAGGTATGCGTGTGCGCAATAATGGACAATGCCCTTAGCTGTCATGCCGCCGGGCACCGCTCTTATTCTGGAACAAAACCGGGAATTACTATGGGCAACTTCGCGTATTACGTATGCTTTATTCGCTCATGCCAACATTTATTTCTGCTTACGTTTTTCCGAAATATCTTTTAAATATCTAAATTCGACCAAATTGAATATACCATCCTTCCCTCCCAAGTTATGGAATTTGTAGAAAATTTATGATTTCCACTATTCCCCTCCCACCACAACCTTCCCCAAATTTTGGACCAAACTAGTGCTTTTACGAATTTTGATGATTCCAAAGGTGATTAAGATAACCTAGATCGAGCAGTATTCAGCTAATGAACGATGAATACGCACATAACTACATTTAGGCTATATTTTTTTCCTGCATTTTACATCAGATTTATTTGCGCTTTTTTCTCTAAATTTTTTTTCCTCAGTTTTTTTTTGCGGTTTTTTTCCATCAGCCTTTTTTCCTCTAGACTTTTTTCTATTTTTTTTTTGCAGGGCTTTTTTTCTATCGGCTTTTCTTTAGTTTTTTTTCTGGGGCTTTTTTCCCCGCGCACGCAGCTAGTACATAGGTGTTTAAAAAAGGCTTTTTGTCGTATATTTTTACCTAACACCGTTAGGTGAGTACCATCCCTTTCCATACAATTGCTATTAGGCAACAATTCACTCCAAATGTAACGAATGTAATAATTCCTACTGTTGAATAATTCCTCTAACAAGTTGTTCCATTGCTTTAAGCAATTTGGCGAAACCCAATATATTTTGGGTGGTCGTGGCCTCGGAATTGTCCCAAGATAACAATTTTAGCCAATGGTTTACATTCATATATAAATTTGTTAGTTCTCCAATTTTATCCACCACATGTATAGGCGACTCCAGACCAATGTTTTAGCGCCAACACAAAGAATCACAACAGACTTCTCATGGGTCGCCATTAAAAATTCTGGAATACGGTTTGTTATCTGCTCCACTTTTCGATCTGGAAATGTCCACGTTATGTCTCCAAATTTATGGGGTAAACGGAATTTGGACACATGTGAGTCACCGATAATAAGGTAATAATAATAAGGTAATGCTTATGAATTGTCGTGGACCTCATGAGGCCACACAAGAGGACAGATGGGATATATAAAAAGCCACGGAAAAAAAGCTGATGGGAAAAAAAAAGCTGATGGAAATAAAAGCTCCGGAAAAAAAGAGCTTATGAAAAAAGCCAGTGGAAAAAAATCCCCGGAAAAAAAAGACCCCAGGAAAAAAGCTGATGAAAAAAAGGCCTACGGAAAGAAAAGCCTAAGGAAAAAAGCCGACAGTGGAAAAAACGTGATGGAAATAGTACCTAAATCAAAGGGTTTAAATAAGTGCGTTCGCAACAATGAACAAGGTCCTTAGAAACACTATCAGTATGTCTGACATGCTAATAAGCAAGACAAGCAGTTGTTGTTCTAACCAAAACCAGTAATTACATAACGGTAAGCTTAGCTAATTACGTATGATGCTGAATTGTTTCAACGTTTTTTATACACATTATCCGTTTTGTTTTTGAGGAATGAGGGGAGAAGGAGGGAGGTGGGTCACAACACGCTTCGTAAAAAAAGTACTGTTTGTGCAGAGAAATATCGAAAATGCTCTAAAAAAAGTTAAAATCGTCACTTTTTGAGTACTGGTAGCCTGAACTTGTTTTTCAGAATTTTCCTTTAATTGTACAAAGTCGATCAAATTGAATACTCCATCCCGTCCTTCACCAGCTACAGAATTTGTAGAAAATTTATGTATTCCGAACTCTTCCTCCCCCCCCCCCCTTCTTTGGCCAAACTAGAGGAAAATCGTAATTCTAGATATGCCCCTTCTATCCCAATTTTGGACAAGGTTTTTTGGTTTCAAGAATTTTCCCTTATGATCAAAGATCACCGATCAAATTGAGACTACGCTTTTCCCCACCACTTTCCCAGGTAAGGAAATTGCAATGAAATTTGTGACTTCGAGTTTTCCTTTAAATGATTTCAACGGTGATTAACTTAACTTGATCACGTTAATGATGAATGCACACATAAGTATATTTACGCAGTATTTTTTTGCAAATTTCACACCAAATTTGTTTTACGCTTTTTTCTCATCGGATTTTATCCACGGCTTTTTTTGGCTTTTTTCCGGGATTTTTACCGGCTTTTTTCCATCAGCTTTTCCCCCAGTTTTTTTTCCGCGCACGCTATAGAATGCAGATGACGATTTCTTCCCGTTTCACCGAAAATTAAGTCGTGATAAAATTCGGCAAAAGGGGAATTCCCGAATCCGTTTCGCAGAATCAAAATATTGTACGCAAATTCAACATTGCAGAAGTTAAAGAAGCATTCCTAATTGGAAGGAATTTGTGATTAGTTGCAGTTTCTGATGTTTTTTATGTTTAGCCGCAGCAACCGTAGCAGTGCGAGTGAGGCACGTCATTTGAAAATAAATATTCGGAATTCCCGTTACGCCAAAAGTTAAAATACTGATGAAAATTCGGCGAAACGGGATTCGCCGAAACGGCTATACCTCACCTGGATGACAGTTTCGGCGATATATTTTTTTTTTACAGATCAGTAGTTTGCGTTAAAGTCAGTTCTTGCTTTTTAATAGCATAAAATATTTTGCGTAAAATATCACTATAAGTAATGTGTTCTAGTCATTTTTCTATTTTTATAACCAGCCTAATTAAATGTGATTCAATAAATCTGGAAATTTAACAACTTTCCAAAATTATTTTCCTTTTTAACCCCCGATGTCGAGTCATTTCCTAAGTAGTGTGGCTTGGGAAAACGGTTGCAGAAGTTGTTAACCAACGTGACTGGGGGAGGGGGGAGGGGTAAGGAGGGGAGGGATGTTGCATAACATCATTTTATTGTCGACCCGTTACGCTTTCGTTTTTTTGTTTGGTTTACAAAAATCCCCCCCTACGAAGTTTGTCCGTGCGCGAGGTTTTTTTTTACGCTTAAAGAAAAAAAACATGATCACACAAAATTCTCAACAAAAAATAGTCTGCACTTCAAGCAGCTATGTTTTGATTTTAAAAAAGCCAGGCTTTCATCTTTCATATTCCTACCATAGGCAGTTTTCCAAGTGTCATCAGGAAGTTGATATATATATATATCCAGCTAATGTTTTGTTCCTTTGGTATCATAATTTTGTTTTTAACAGCTATAACATCCAAGGTTTTTTTTTTATCTAATCTAGTCGGAAAAAAACCACGAGGCGGGGTGGGGAGAGGTAGAGGAGCATAACAAAAATAACTGAAGTAAAAAGAAGATGAGGAAATAAAAGCCGGGAGAAAACAACGATGAAAAAATCTTAACAAAAGAAAACTACGAAAAAGAAGCCATAGGGTAAAAGTTTGGTAAAACTTACGCTCTGCCTGGTGAAATTCGAGCCAAGGCAACTAACCTACCTAACTTACATTAAGAACATTAAAGAAAACGCCGAAACGTAATTTTTTCCCTCAGTTTTTTCCCCTATAGACTTTTTCCTTAGCCCCTTTTACGAGGCTTTTTTCCGCTACGCTTTTTTCCTCAGCCATTTTTCAAGGCTTTTTTCGGGTGTCAGTACCCGTTTCGCTAAAAATTAAGCCCTGATTAAAGTACCGCGAAAGGGGAATTCACGTTTCGTCGAATCAAAATATTTGTTAAAAGTTTAACATTGGAGAAGCTAAAGATGCATTCCTAATTGGAAGGAATTTGTGATCAGTTGCGATTTCGGATGTTATACGTTTAACCGCAGCGAGCGCGGTACCGCGAGCTACACATGTAATTAAAAAAAAACATTATTCACGAACGGTCACGAACATTCATATGATGGACAAGTTTTGTTACGAATTTAATCAAATCATTCTCGTAGCTTTCAGCTGAATTAATTTTTTATAGCAATACTATAATGTAGGCTATTTTTAATTGTCGAATATAAAAAAAAATTTTATACGCCGGCACAATTCAGTTTAATTTTTTTGTCATTAGTTTGCAAACATAATCTAACAGCTTTGTTTTCTATTTTTTATAATCTTTTTTTACATCTTTATAATTTGGAAAACTGTCCATTCCAGTGGTATATCTTACGTGGTAAGCAATCCACGTGCACCGTACATAACCAATTTGTTAGGAAAATTTATTATGCTATCAGAAAATGCGTTTGACCTTTGGTCGTTTGTTTGAACTACGTCTTGCTTTGTCCGAAACCCCTAAAATGTGGAATGGGAGATGTCCCCCAATACCTATCTGCCTACGTTTTTTCCTCATACAACACGACTTTTATGACGTCATCACTCATCACTTCCTTCTCTTGAGAAATATTTTTAAAAGGAAGTAGATCGGATAACTCCTGGATTTGAGATTGAAGGAAACCCCTTTATAAGCCACTCAACTTTAAATTTACCATCAGTTCAATCCTGGAAGCCAACAACAAAGGTTGCGTACATCTCTCAGAGCAGGTAAGTTATCGAAAGTAATGTACAATTTCTAGTTACTTTTACCTTCCCTAAGCCAACAGCGCAAGGAATATTGTCCTACGGAAATATTATACGCGAATGACAATTTCTAATAAACCCACTCACTAATTCAATTTTTTTTGTGTAAATTTATGCGAGTATTGCACATTCTCGAAAAGTGCATAGACGTTTTAAGCAGAAAAATTAGTTTTTGCCATTTGTCTTTTTGATGGCGTTTGTCACTTTGTGATAGCGTTTGAATCTTGCCGTTTAACTTTCTACACATGTTGCGTTTCGTGTTACAATAAAAAACGGAAGACGAATTTAGTGTATTAAATAGGTAATATAGATTACCTTGTGTAAGAAATTGAAAAGAAATTATCAGCCCGTTAGGTGGTAGTACGTATTGTCCTTCACGTGCAGTATTTTCGGGGAACAGTGTTCTTCACGCGGTCAAGCGGCCAAAAAACACGGCGACGTGCCGCGTGGCCACGTGGGTTTTTCATTGATAATTCTCGATCACGTGGTTAAAAATGAACACGGAGCAAGTACGGTCGCCCTGTGGCCGCCTGCACACCCGCCCGGGATCCCAGTAGCCGCCGCGGCCAAGTGCGCCAAGGTGGCCAAGGTTTTAAATCTGAAACGAAACGATTCCACGTGTAGAAAATTAAAAAATCGGGCATTTTTAGACTTCAAAAGAGAGATCAGCTTTCCCATCACTGGCTCTACATGCTAGCTCTGCAGTGAATATGGCTGCGGAGCAAGCCATTTTTACATCTACTATGAATGGTGTGGGGGGGGGGGGGGGGCGATGGGCGGAGGACGGCAGCATTCGTCAGCCGTGACTGGTCACATTCCAATGGAACGATGATGGGTAGTGAAGGAAGGTGGAAAGATTTATTAGCAATGACTACGATGCATGTTAATCTTTGCGTCGCAATTACGGAAATTAGCATGACAAATCGCGATGCGATCTCGCTTATTTTGTAGGGTTGGGTCAGTAACCGAAACCAAAACTGAATTTTCTGTTTTTACTGAAAACCGAAACCGATTCGGATTTTGTGTCGGTTTTTCGTTCGGTGTTTGAAAAATAAAAAATTAATCTGTTTTTCTAATTTTTCTTTAATCATTATCATTTTGTACATATAAATGATAGCCCTTAAAAAGAAAATAGTAGAGGAAAATGGTGTCACAGCTAGGACCATGGCCTATGACGCTGCTGAACGTGAAAGCAGAGGAATCAGATAGAAGCTAGTAATACTAATGTTACAAGAAAACAAACTAGAAATAGCTGGTTTGGGTGGATGGTGGCAAAAAACCGATACCGAAACCGAAACCGCGGTTTTGTGGGCGTGAAAACCGAAACCGGAACTGAAGTCGAAAAAATGAAACCGGCCCATCCCTATTATTTTGAGCCTTAACCCTGTTCAGCGTGTTTTTTTAACGACGGTGTTATCCGAGAAAATAATTACGACCAGTCGCTTCATATTTGGCCGCATTTGGGGGTCGGGACCCATAATGGATGGAACATGGTCACTCGGTCAAGCTGTAAGAGCTCTTCTTTTGGTCGTTCGTGGTGTTACCGGCTATTAAACGATTAACGATGGTTTTATCAGCTTTGCGGGGGAACAGCTATTTCTGCCCGGAAAACAATCCACAGAAAAAAAGTCTAAAGAAAAAAGGAGCCAAGGAAAGAAAAGAGAAAAACTTTTCTTACCTTTTACTTTTTTTCTTGGATTAGGTCAGTTGCCTTGGCTCAAATTTCACCTAGCACGCGAATGAAGCGTAACCAAGAAACTTATTTTTGTTTGCGGGGTTTTTTTTCGTTTTTTTCCCCCTTCGGGTTGGTGGGGGAGGCCCCCCCCATAGATTCCACTGTTTAGACCACTCAAAGGGAAGTACAATGTGGGTCCCTATTGTAGCAGTAAAAGTATCCTCGCAAAAAATATCCCATGCGCAAGATAGAAAACGTGAATTGGGGGCAATATTTAAGCAACTTCTTTACGAGGACGTATTTTTTTTACTTAAAACATTTTTGTAATGATGTATTGAAAAGTAATCCCTTCTCTCACTCTGTGGAAAATACGGGCGTGGACAGAACGGACACGTCCTCCACCTCCCGCCCCCGCGAATACCTTCCCCCGCATGTAAAAGCGGGCGTGATACTAGCGCACGTGCATTGAGCTCATCGTTTATTTAGGTTCATTGTGCCCCGTGTTTCATTCTTCGAATATCCGGCAGCTGTGGTTTGGGATGGGAAGGCTTTAGTATATGTAGGCTGTATAGGCCTGCCTCTTAGCACCCCCCCTCCCTCGGACATACACACGCACTTTTCTGATTTTACACTGCATTGGTGCCACAGGGTTTCTCCCAGATTTCTCTTTAGGGATCCCTCTTTAATCTTGATGACCAGCAAGAAAATAATATGACTGCAGGACCGAGTAGTAGCCGAGCAATGAAGAAACCGGAAATCTGCATATAAATCTGGCAAACGGCACGCTTTCTGTGAGCATTTCCAAACGGTATAGGCAGAGCCCCCTAAGAAAGGAAGGCCGAGTCAAACGTAGCTCCCGCAATGCTGGAAAACGCGCACAGTAAGTCGCTACAGTTCGCCGCAGGAGGGCGCTCCTGGCATGTGCCACTTTCGCGCTAAGTTAGCATTCGCGGCTGCTAGTTTTTGCTACTTTTAGCGACTAGAAACAGACAGTAGCTTCCTAAATCGGGTTGATATTTTAAGTAAAAGCTTAAATTAAATACGAACAAAGAAAAACGTAAAGTAACGATTTAAAAAAATAAGAATTACTCTGAACAACAACTCGTACTTCATTATTAGTCCTGCACTGATTTATAATGACTGCTTTAAATTGTTAGAAATCAAGCTATGTCAATGACTTTAAATAATTCGAGAGTTTCATAATTTTGTGCACAAAATTTACTTTAATAACCAGAATAATACGAGAATTAAGCAGACAGATACACCCAAAACTACATTTCATTTGTAAAAAATAAATTAAAGGGCAAAACGGAAACATATTTTATTGCACACCTGAAAGTTGATTAAAAAATATTAAAAATAAAAGTAGGCATAAATTGCCAACTTACTTTGTAGGTCTAATGCCCAAGAACGTTTTTTTTTTCGATAGGGCCGTGTCTTTTTAACTTATTTTCGACAGTTCCATTCCTACTGGTTTTCTATTTCCGTTTTGTCTGTTTTTTTTCATCTGATTGTTGTCATTTGCTGTTCAAGTTGTGCAGAATAATGGATAAATATTCGTCCCGTCAGACTGAGAGAAACGATTAAGTGTAAATGTATATGTTAGTTTTTTTTCCCTCACAGTCTGATACTTATTAGGACTCAGCGTGACGTTTGACAGTTCCGTGATTCAAAAATGGTTTAAACAATAACTTTTTCTGTGTTCAAACTTTTTTTTTTAGTCGAAAGTTAAAAAAAAAAAAGTTGTGAAAATAGCGACAATGTCCCAAAAAGCGAATCTGAATCCGGTAAAGTGGCTCCTATTTTTCGTTTTTTTCCACCCAATTTCTAAGTTAAAAAAAAAAAAGAATCTTAAAAAAAAAAGAAAATTGGATTTTGGATCCAGAAACACGGTCCCTATTTTCACTTTTTTTTTTTTAACTTTGGGCTGAGATATTTTTTAAATCACTCTGTTAATTTTGTTTATTGATGGTTGACACATTTTTTTTTCGTCGATTATCAAATTGGGGGTATGGAATTTTTCAACGTAAATCCAAATTATAAATAGTAGCCATATTTTTATAGCCTATTAATTTAGCTACAACGTCATTTATTATTTTAATTTCCTTCCGTGTTCTCTAATAGTCTATAAAGGACAACGTCATCCTTGAAAAATTAAACTAATACGGAAATGCCGACAAGTTTCATTTTTTTTATGAATGTACTGCCTTTTATTATTATATAAAACATAAATACAAAAAAAAAAAAAC
>JAHWFP010011592.1:0-19346 GCA_023313725.1 Lithobius niger | reverse complement strand
GTTACTGCTCGACTTGTCTTGTCTCGTCAGGCTCACTAATTACAGATTTTTCATAGCGACGATGTCACATTCAGTGTTTGAAAGAGTATCAAACCTATTTCGTCCCTGTTTGAAGGATATCCGACGATAATAAGCCTAATTTCAAAACGGTTGCATAATTTCAAGATGACGACCATTACGTGCTAATACCGACGACGTCACTTTCACTGTTTCAGATGGTTGTTTTGTTGTTGCTTTTACTTAAGATGGAGCCGAACCTAAACCGGGTGATCTGCCTCGCTGTAGACGTTGAGAAGGACAATTAAGCTGGAGATATCCAATTGGAAAACCCAGGATTTTTGACATGCCACTATCGTCATGAGCACACCAGTATGGCCTATGAAAAACATTGCTACCTTTAGAAATTAGTAACGACCGTAGTCACATTCCCCTTTTAAATTTGTTGCAACATCTACGTTGTAAATTTGATGCAAATTGGATGACAATGAGCATAATTCCAAAATTTCCACTTTAACTTCAGGATGGCGTTCATTACACATTACCAACAACCATGAGACATTCATTAACTAAATTTTGTCAGCTATTTGTCAAAATTTAAAAGAAATTGTAACTTTCGAAATGACAGAAATTTCAGGATAGAAGTACTGAAATAACATTGTTTCATTGGCACGAAATGGTATTTTTTTTTCTAAATATCTATTTCAGTCAAGACTAAATCTAAGCATATAATTAAATCTGAAAATCACAATTACATGGCTGATCTAGATTTATGCTGTAATACATTAATTTAGTTTCTATATTCTCAATGCCATCTTACACAGCAATTTCTGAACATGAAGCAAGCAAATACTGCTAGCGAACGCCAAAGCAAACAAACTAATCCAACACTGTTTGCTCTTGTATTCACCTGCGCTTTTTGAGAGTGTATGTGGTTAGGTCTGCAACCACGCGCGAGATTAGCCGCGTAAATGATTAAAGAAAAACGTGGGAAATTGACAATAACAGTGTTTCTGTTTTTTTCTTAACATTTTCAAATTTGCAATTATTTTTTGCAGTCTTCGCAATATAAAAGAATTTTCACTATAATACACAGCAGAAAATGTATTTTCGCTGGTTATGTGGTGCTAACCGCCGCTACTAAAAACTGGCTCAGCCATCAAACAACCAACCCGAATATCTTCGAAAATATTTGGTGTAGGAATTTGTCGTCGTTTTAGTATATTTCGGGCACCAAAGCTCCATCGCCATGAAATTTCACCCATAACAAAACTACGTACGTTGTTGTGTCCCAAACAGTTAAACACACTCACAGACAGACAGACAGACAGAAAAACAGACATACAAAATCCAAGTTAAGTCGAGTATTAACACTATCGCCAGTGTTAGTTAGGGTCGACCTAGGATCTCTGTGTTAAACTTTCAACTTTGAGAGCTTATAACTCCGTCAAAATTAAACATCTTTAAACCAAATTTGGAATCTAGCCTTGACTAGTCAAGGCCTGTCTACAGTCCAAAAATTGTGAAATTTAGTCCAGCCAAACCCGAGATACAAAGATGGGCCAAATAGACAACTTCTTGTTCTTGGTCTTGTTCTTGTTCTTGGTCTTGTTCTGGGGATGTACTATTCGTCTGTCCTCTCTACAGGTCAAACTATTTGTTCTATAAAGCTGGTTCTTAGCTCATTTTACAGGTATTGTTCCGTAAACGTTCCCTTTCCGTAAGGCCTTTTCTAATTGGTCAAGTGGTTCAGGGGTTACGAAGCTCTAAACGACCAGATTGATTGTTTTACATTGTTTTAAACATTGTTATTATGCAACAATGCCATTTAGCAAACGCCAGCTACAAGACGTAGACTGAAGATTAAAGGACTTGTTTCTATTGTTAACACTAACGATAGCCAGGTTAGTAAGGGCCATAGCTATTTACCGAGCTTAAAGGCGGCACAACAAAACAAACAACAAATTAATTAAACCCCAACCCTCATCCACCTCCACACCTATTTATTGCAATTCTCAAAGTAACACGGATTAATAAACAAAAACGTATTGTTAAAAGTTAAAAGTAAAGGTCTAAAAGTCAAAACCTGTAAGGAACACGGACAAGCTTTGACTGTAAGGGTCTAGGTGTCAAATTTGGCCGGTAAGACGCTGCTAAGCATTAACCCTTACTACCCGGTGATCATGTTAATGACTTAGTGACTCAATTTTGTAATCTAATTTTAGAAATGTATTTCAAGCCTATTCGGATTGAACGTGTGTGTGTATGGTTATAATAGGTTTTTTTGTTTGTTCTTGGAATATGTTTAAACAACTTCAAGAACACAGTTTTCCTGTGAAATTTGGCACTCTTCGGTTTTCTGATCCTTTGAAATTTTTTATTATCTTTGCATGAACTTCGTGCATTTAAAGCAATTGACAACATCCAATAATGATCTCTACTGAAAATACCAAACCAAGACAACAAATTTTCAAGCTAAAGCAAAGCAGGAAACGCACACCCCCACTACCACGAGATTTGCTTAATTAATGAGTTAGGAAGCCAATTTTGTAAATTCAACTTTGTAAATATCATCCCAGCCTATTCAGACAGAATGGGCGTACACGCTTGCGCTTGTAGCAGGTTGTCTTGCTTAGAATCGCTGCCATGTTACCAAACCGAAAAAAAATGTCAACCTAAAGCAAAGTAGGAAACCCACACCCCCACTATCATTGGATTATCACATGGGTCTTTATAGGACGATCTCGGAAAGCTGTTCCTCAAAAACCGGGTAGTAAAGGTCTAATGCTTAGCAGCGTCTTACCGGCCAAATTTACTGTTAACTTTTAACGATACGTTTTTGTGTATTAATTTGACCTCGCCCGATTCGCTCGAAACAGAAAGATGGGGAAGAAGAAGTGACAGGAAGACTCACCATGGTTATGTTTGCTTTATTTATTACTAGAGTAGTCCCTCGTTATGACTGATTTTACAGAGCATTGTTGTGATTTGCCGTTTGCATGAAAATACTGTGGTTACCCCGTTAGCAATAGTTTTGATGCGCTCCCAGCGCCAGAAGGAGAGAGGGACAATTTTGCTAAGTAATTCTCATCGGAATTCCTAGGATCTTTTACATGCCACAATCGACAATAGCACGAGACATCACAGGGCCCTTCGTTTCCTGAAAATGCCAGGGGTGGCTGAGACCAGACTCGAAGCCGGGACCTCTGGTGCTGAAGACGGTCATGCTAACCACCAGGCCACCTTACCCCATTGGTTTCCCCGCTAGCAGTTGCCCAAGCTTTCATTAGAATTAGGTAGATCCAGGGTTAAGCGTATCCAAGGCTAGTTTAGACCTCAACTGGATATCCCTACTGCAAGAGACATAGAGACCTAGATGCCAAATGCAGTGCTATGATCGAAGGTTGGGAAAAAAAACATGACATCATCATACTGTTCATATTTGTTGAAAAGACCATTCGAATCTATGTAACTAAGATCGTAATATTTGTCTGTTTTGTTTGTGTGTCGCCAGATTACCAAGATTCCCATTCCTAATTCTATTGAAGTCCGCAGTGGGAATCTCGCCAATCTTAATACTTTTATTTGTTTGTGGTCTTTCAAAGAGATTTGTCTGTATAACTAATAATTCGAACTGTCTTTTCAACAAAGATTCACAGTACTGATGACGTCATATTTTTTTCCAGTCACATAGTAGGAATATCGATATTCTTAATTCGTTTGCTTGTTTATGTATCTTTCATTAGAATTGACTGTATAAGTATAATGATTCGGAAACAGAAAATCACAGTATTTTCATGCAAACGGAAAATCACAACAATGCTCTATGAAATCAGCCATATAAGGGATGGAGGGCGTCTCTCTCATTCACGTGTTTCGTACGTCGACGAGGACGAGCCCTAAATGATCGGTAGGCGTGTTTAGAAAATGCCTATACTGATGTTTTCGGTAATGTGGAAACATAAAGGGTGCTCTTCTCTGGCCACAGAGAAGCTGTCTTCTGAGTCGATTGTGTCGTTTTGTTGCCTGTGTAACAACATAGTGCTCATGATTGTGTCAACGATTCTGTCAGTGATTATGAAAGTGATTGTGATTCGGAGTGTAAATCTGTCATGCACATTTATCTAAAAACAATCATTCCTCATTAAATGGATTTGACTTAATTTGCAGTGTTGTGCCTAGTTATGTGTGCTTGTGAGTGTGTGTGTGTTTGTGCTTCTGTCGACACATAACGTGATTGTGTGATTTTTTGTATCGTGAGGATGTCACGTCATTTTTGACGGACACGGAGTCAATGCTTAGTTCTTCAACACTTTGTGAGGCTTTCCTGCCCAGTGACAGTGTTTTACAGCGACCCTTCAGGCAAAAAGTAGCATGTAGATGACACCAATGCAGCTGCACATGTTGCTGCTATTACGCCTATTGTGATATTGTCAGTACACCTGGACACCACCACACGTCAGGAAATTGTGCCAAAAAATAAGGGTGACGATTCGAGATAGCCCCGGGAAAATGAAGGGGAAACATAAGTTTTTTTTCCAAACACTTCTCCTATGCCATCATTATTTTCTAATTTGGATGACGTGAGGAACCTTGATGAACTACGTGTTGAGATTGCTACCAAAGAAAAAGTACTGTGGAGTGACCAGCACATTACCACAAATCATCATGTACATCCTTCTGAATAAACTAGATGTGAATCTTTATCAATTGTAGCAGATTTGCGTTAAGTATATACCCGAATCGGACAGTGGAAGTGAGGAGGAAAGTGCTATTTTAATGCATTTGCTTCAGGAGGGTGTGTATGTAGAAAACTGCATTATGGACGGCCCATTTGAAAATAATACCTTTTTTTCTACAAGGGGGTCTCTATGGGAAAGCAGGAGAGGTTGAAATTTAAACGCAACACAGCCAGACTGCAACCTCAGTGGAATTTATTACTCGAAAACGCATCATGGCCACATCACTATTTGCATCACCACTCACTCATCTCACTTACAACACAACGACTTCGCTTCAGCAGTTGGTGAAGCCCTCACCTCCTCCAATATTGAAACCCCTGGAACTTGAGTACGACGGCTCAGCTAGTGCTAAAGGAGGATGTTTCTATGAATTTAAATCTACTACAAGATTCAAGTAGACAAGGAAGGGTTGTGAAACACCTGACCTCGACAAAGGGAATGCAGAGGGACAGGCAGATGCTCTCTATATCCAACCCGCAAGCGCCCCTCCACCACCTAAGGGCAACTTGGCTCACCGACAAGTGTAAAAGGTCAACCCTCAATTGGACCATCTTTGCCCACAGTTTCTGTTCAAACCCACAGTTATGCTCCAGTTTTAAATGCAACTCCGTAATTCAGTAATGATTTTGACTTGAACGATCCTGATACCTCTATCGGAACCGGTTTCAAATTGCTGAATATTTCTTTCCCGAAATATTTCGGGTACAGGGATGCTGCTCAACTCAGAAGTATTTGCGGGCATTTGAAAAATATATGAAATCATTTCAATTTTCAGTCATATGTAAAAGACTGTGTAACCGCAACAAGGAGAAAAAATGGTATCACTTTGTTGCTTTCTTTGCCACTTTGCAGGAGTTCATAAAGGCATTCGAGGATGAGTTCCAGAGTGCTAATTATGAAGAAGAATTGTTGAAAGAATTACAACGACGAGCACAACAGTTTATTCAGCCGATTGAGAATTTTATTAGCTTTATTGACTCATATTACCGGCGCCTTTTTGTGAACAGTTCCAAACCTGGTAAAATCCAGTGTGTTTTGGATCAACTTTATCCAAAATTTCGTGTTTTATTATACGGGAAGAAATCTGATTCTTTGAAACAAATGATCAGAGAGGGAACCGAGGGTAAGTCGTTTCTTGATAAAACAACGTACATATTAAACCCCTTAGGCTTCAGCGCCGATTTGTCAGTCGAACCTTCCCTTGCACGGCAAACACCAGCAGTATCATTTCAAAACCATGACAGACCTATACTGAATGAGACAGTTTCTGACATTGATCGGTGCTATTTTCTACACAATCCATAAATGTAAATATCAACAATGTAAATGTACACAATATACTACTTTGCTCTTTAGCTGCACTAGACCCTTGCTGATTTTGTAAAGGCAAACAGGGGAGCTCCACCAGGTCAACAAACAGCTTCGGCGGGAATCTGCTCCTCCACTCCAGGCTGCACCATACTACGTTAACAAGGGGAAACCTCCAAACAATGCAAGACCAACAGAACGGGTGCAGTTGGAGTGTCTGTGACTCCCCCGGAACATTTCCGTAACCGCTGCCCAGCATTGCTGTCAAAAAATGCAGAGGGCACTTCCGGACTGACAGAAGATACCAGGAGGCAATGAAGAGGAATAAGAAGGATTGGAGAGTACATGTTGGCTTGGACAAAGTTGTGATGAAGTACGTGTCTGCAACAAAAATTGTTCATGCAAAATGCTTTATAAAGAAACTGGTTGATGGGTTCAGCTCCATCCCTTATCCGTTCGATTAGCAGAATGGACTTGTTAGCACTGCTCGACACGGGCGTGACCTGCTCTACCCCACGACACGTTTTCTGGGTCTGGTGTTCGAGTCTAGGTTGTCTTGGCTTCCAAACTTGCACCAACTTAGTGAGTGTTTAACATCTTACGGGTTCTATCAGGCACTTTATGGGGCGCAGCTTGCACTGTCATGCTGCACTTCTACTGAGCCCTTGTCCGCAGTAAGTTTAATATTACGCATGGATGATCTAAGGTTTGGATAGTGACTCGATTTTCCAGGTATTAGACACTTCACCACAGTGACCTGCGTTTGGCGATTGTAGCATTTCGAACATCTCCAGTGGTCATTCTATATGCTGCAGCTTTGGAGCCACCTTTCAGAATTGGCTGACAGCATCTATCTCATTCAGTACATTGTGCAATTGCGTGCTGTGCCATCCAGCCGGCTTGGGCCATGGTTGTCGGACCAGACTTACGGATAGGCAACCATTGGGTGGGTAAGAGTGATTTTCGTGATAGGCTCCAGAAGTCGTGTCGGGAGACGGCCTTTGAAATGATCCCATCTTGAGGCTTGAAAAAATGCCAGTGACCCCTTGACATATCTCAAATGGCATTTACCTTCCGTATGGCATGGTTACCAAAAAGTTCCATTTAACCAACAAGGTACTGGCCGACGTTCCAGCAGCTGTTTTATCAATAATTCGGATATTGGCAGCTTTTCACTGATGAGCTGAAGCCAGAACTAGCCGTGGCATGTGCTTCTATGCAGGAGGGACTGACTGTTTCCCATCGCCTTCCATCAGGCTATTCTGTGTTTTTGTTGGGGCTTCTGGCACTTGGTCTATCTGTCAAATGGGGCACACATTTTATCATCTTTAGTGATTCCATGCGTGCCTTGGTGTCCTTGACATCGTACAACGCTAGGAAACTCTTGACACAGCGAATCCACGCTCTGCTTTCCCACTTTCCTGGTTAGCAGAAAAGTGTGATTTTCTGCTGGATCCCGGGCTGTGTTGGGATAGCTTTTTTCATCCTTTCAAAGGGTTCTCAACAGTGTTCCCTCAGACGCCTTTCCAACTCTAGGTCTGAGATTGCATGCTGCTTGACAAACCGTGTGGGACAGATAACAAGACAATAAGTTGTAGACTATTGAAGGCACTGCCCAGGAATGACGCACGGCTTGTTGCCAAGAAAAAGAGGTGACGGCCCGTTGACGTATTGGCCAACGATACTCATAGCTTGCTTTTGAGGGGGGATATCTTTTCTCAATGCCATTGGTGTCATTGGCTACTTACAGTTCTTCATTTGCTTGTCAAATGTCACCATCATGATGGTGTTCATTGCCATTTCCATCTTCTCTGATACATAACGAATCGATGGGGCGATGAGTCTGTCCTCGTATCCGGGGATTTTATATTTTTGCAGGAATTCCAGACATATGATAAGATCGAGTTTGGGGTTTGTTTAACATCTCTGTAATGTGTGGTACAGTTGTAATGAGGTTAGCGCTAATAACCTAACTGTCGACGTGCCATAAAGTCTCAATTCACCCCTCCCCCAGTTCCATCATCAGTGATGTCATAGGAAACAAAGTGTCGAAAAGGGTTATGTCATCCACCACAATGCTAAAATTATCTTCGTGTTGACTTCCAACTGAATTTCAGGTACTTCATGCCATAGAACTACCACTGTTTGGGTGAATGGTCAGAAGACGCATATGCCTTCCTTAATTCTTCCAGGGGCAGTTGATCCCATTATTTACGCATGGGATTGCCTGTTTTGAACTTGCGTCACTTTGTACATGAGCCAGGCAATGGCGTGACATAGCAGGCAAACTTACACTATTTGCCAAACGTGGTGATAGACAGAAGTGTCCTCTTGAATCAGAAGAACAACCACAGTGGGAGGCTGATGAGGAGACTAATCTTTTAACATACAGACTGATCACTGAGCTTTGGTCCACGTACAGTTCGCCTTAATTTACTGGTCACTTCGCTCGCTAGGTGCTCCAACTTGAAGGATTGGACTTTAAAATATTACTATGATAACCAGGAGTCTGACTATAAGAAGGTCAGACGAGGGGTGACAGGGGGTAGTTTGCATGTTTCCCATAAATTCGAAGAAGAGGATTGTGACAAAACTGAGCTTAGTGTCAGCATTGATTAAACGTTACATAAACGGTTGATGTAGGTCATCCGACTATCCCAACGTTGGCTGAGGATCGGACTGCTCACCATGATAACTCGGGGTCTCTTCACCAGATCACAAGATTGCGTGATGTGCACAACGGAAGCAAACCGTTACCAGAACCACATTCTCACATTCTTCTGTGGGTTTATTAGCTAAGGCCTTTTTACCATGTAATGTATTGTACATGCTGCTGTAATATATATCATTGCTTAATGCATTTACATTCTTTCAAATCTCACAGAATGATGCATTGATACCGTGCACATTTCAAAATTGGCTGAAGGTGGGCATTTTGGAATTCTTTAGACCGTGAAGCGTATTCAGCAACATTTCACATGGAAGAATTTGCACAAATCTGTTGCTGGCTACATTAGCTGTTGTGAACAGTGTCAACTGAGTAAAGGTCAGATAGAACACCAAGCCAGCTGGCCTTTTGCAAAATACGAAACCACCTTTGGCTCCATCGCAACGTCCACTGCCGATTTTATTGGCACACTTCCGGTGACATCAGGAGGTCACAGGTAAACTATATATGCATAATACTGTACAGCTTTTCATCGTACCAAGAGATTTAAGCGCTTCGCAATTCAAAAGTAAAACCTGTGTCAGAATGTCTTTGAACTGTGTTCAACTAATAGGGTGCACAGTTACGTTTGCTAACAGATCATGGGAGTATCTTTCTGGAGAATATCTTGCACCACCTTTGTGGAACCTATGGTCTTAAAGCTGAGTTCACGCACCCTTTTAATACAAAGGCAGATCTTGTCAAAAGGATGAACGGATCAATTAAGCAACTTCTGTGAGGTTGTGCGCATCAAAACAGAGAATGGCATAAGAAGTTGGACCAATTTCTTTGTGCACTGTGATTCTGAGTCTTCCGGTTTTTCACCTTGCCCCAAATAAGATGAAATTCACTACATTTTGGTTGGGGTTGGGTGTTACTTTACCCCTACATTTGTTTACTTGTTGAGGAGGGGCCCTAATTTTGTCCTCGCACCCATACTTTGAAAGAGCTAGCTGCGGCACTGAATGGTTCTATTCAACATTAGCCCGAAAGTGTACAACCAGATTTCGCTTGCCATACGGAACAAAATAGTAATTGTTAATTTAAGAAGGAGCTTCGCTCGTGGTTGCTCACCAACGGCGAAGTTGAAAGTCTCACGGCTACCATGAAATAGGGCTTGTTTCTACAAAATTACAAACCAGTCTGCAGTTGTTAATTTTTTTTAACATCATGTTACTTTTTATTGGGCACTTTTAGTTTTACTTCTTCTTTTTTTTTATGTATGTACTTCTCCAGTGTCTACATTTTAATGCCTTTTACTGTAACGCTAGTTGTTGCTGTCGTTTTTGTTTTCTGCCCAGTGCTCTAGTTTTTTCTATCCGGATCTTTGTTCCACTGGTTAAATTTGTAAACTTCTGTTTTTGTTTTGCCCTTATTTTTCGTGCATTGTGTTTTTGCCACTTGCAGCAATAAACTAAAACTTCATTTCAATTCCCTTTAACCCGAAAAAAGAAACATGATGGCCAAAACGTTAGTGTACAAATTCGACAGACTGGGTGTTGTAATTCGTCACACCCTCGGACAGGGCCATAAGGGCCCTTTTAGGCAACGACTCGCCTTTGCGTTTTCGCAGCTGCAATTTAATCGTTATAGCAAAGGTGTCGTTGCCATGGTGACAACGCTTCCTGGGTTAGCTAAATCCGACATCGTTTGAGCAACCCCTTACAGTCTTATAATTCGTGACAGTAATATAAAGAATTCCTTCTGACGAAACAATTTTCCCAATCGCTTCTAAACTCAATTACTAACTCGTTTCGTTGCGAACTGACAGAGCTAAAACCGCCGTCATGTTGGAATTTCAGGTAATTTCTAGCTTCTAGCTGCGAGAATGCAAAGGCGAGTGTTGCGTAAATGCGCCATAATACTGTCAACAGAAACTAAGCTCCGGATCAACACATGTCATACGCATGCCAAAACACGTGCCACTTTATTTGTCGAGCTCCCCAAAACTAAAATGGTTCTTGGTTTGCTTTGCTGCAGTGCTTCGGTGCATTTAGAGAGCCGTCGTTGTGGCGGTGCTTCTCCTCGCGTAGAATGTTTACGCCGCAACACTACCTTGATTCTCATAAATATTAATAAGGGCGGGATTTTATTTTTATGTTATTCTTTAATCTCCCTAAATCTAATGCGGGGAGCCACTCTTTTTTACAATATTTCTTCCTCTCGTATGTAATTCTACGTTTTTTTGTTAGAAAAAAAGCCTGCAATAGCAATGTTATAAAATCCTTTGTTTAATCAAACTGATAACTGAATTTGTACTTTTTAATACTTTGAAGGTTATACAGTTCAGAGCACAAAATAGGACATGATCCGTTGGTACGGCTTCACCTCATCAGTTTTAACCAGACACCTAGACTTTAATGTGGAGCGTGCTTTGCCTAGCGACAGAATAGTACCGTGTGTCCAGCAGCCATCCTAAGGTTGCCTTGCAAGTTGCTTTTAGAGACCGGCCCTTAATAAAACAGACGGAGCCGCATTGCTGGTAAACTGAAGTAGAGAGCCAAACTAAAGTTAAGAAAAAAGGAAAATTTTCGCAATTTGATGCACACGTTAACTTTTCTTATTTTGAATTTACTGTTGGAATAAAAAGGTGGAATATGGCCCTAAACTATTGATGCGGGCACTTATGATAACCGAAGTAGTTAATACCCCCCCCCCCCCCCCCCCAAATTACACAAATCTACACTGTAAATCAATAAGTTGTGTATTGAAGTGATTGATCGTGAACTATCATAACTGGACTGGAAACTAATAACAGGAATTTATTTAAAAAAAATTCCATTAGAAAGAGGAGAGTTGGACTGTATTAAGAGTCCGTCACAGGTCCCAGCTCGGAGAATTTTTTTTACTACAAAATACATCCACCTTCATGAAGAATTTTAATAATTTCTGACGGTCATGTAATGCTTAAGGCCAATTGGGTTTGAAGATACGTTCCTCGCTCACCTCAACTGGTATCTTTATTCCAAGTTGGCCTCGGGGTTGATGGTTCACTCGGTTAATCAGTTTGTGTACAGATCTAAAAAAAAAAGTCTACAATGCTGGTTTGAATGTAGGCACCAGTCGTATTTTTTATTTCAGTATTAAATTAAAAGGACGAGTGACGCTCCTGAATAGATTAAACGCCAGATTACACTGAATCATTAGATTTATTCGTTCTTCAAAATAATGTAACACTCATCGCGTCATCCGGAATTGCAGTGAAGACGAAAAAGTCATGAGTTACGAGCACTGCGATCTAGTAGGGCCGTGGCAGCTCAGCGGTTAGAGACGTCGACATTCCATTGGACTACCCGGGTTCATTTCTGGGTCGCATGACGATAAACACACGACATTTTTTTCCGTCTAGATAACCACGCTGTGGTCTTTCCCTGAATGCTACGACGGGTGTTTGTTTAGGTTCGTAGATGATTTTGTGTGGGTAAAGGCAGTAAAGAAGGTAACCTCCTGACGAGAAAGCGCCCACAATGTCATGCAGTACTTTTATTATAATTTTTGGCCGTTTAAACCACTTCTCGGGCTTGGTCACGATTAAAAGAACGCGAAAACTTGTAAAAAAAGGAAATGAGATGAAAAAACCCCGAAAAAGAGGTACGAAAAAATAGCATTACAGTGGAATAAAAAAAAAGCCTCCAGAATTAAAATGGGTTAGCTCACAGCGTCCGTACCGTATTAGAATTAGTCACAGGAGTGCCACCTATTCTACGTTCATGGGGTGAGATATATACAAGTCACCCCTAAATAACAAACTTAGTTCCCTGTTATGTTTAACCAAGCTGAAATCTGCACTGTTTGCAACAATGATTAGGTATGGTAGCTCATGTGTATGGCCACGTTCGCCCGTATTAATTTTTTTCAAATTGTTGCACAACGAGCTTCCTCAATCAGGGCATCGTTTCGAGGAAGCTTCGCTCACTCAATAAGCACTTCCTGTGACTCAAGACCCCCCCTCCCCCAATGCTAATGATCATCCATTTCTAATGATCATTTCTGCTATATTCTTCTATATTCATGCTCATGCTGGCGGAAATAAATAAGGCTCAAAGTGTTCTCGATGCTGTTCTTTCGAGAAGCATGCTGTCCTGAAAAGCTTTTCCCGATGCTTTCCCTCCTACCAGACGTACGATGCCGGAGCCGATGCCTGCTGCCTGACGTCTGCGTAATTATATACATAGATGGGCTAACTTGTAGAAATCACTCCCATGAATGTAGAATAGGTGGCACCACTTGTTATGAATTCCAATATGGAGGTAATCGGCTAACCCTTTTTAATTCTTGAGGGTTTTTTATTCCAATGTAATTACTGTATATTTTTATTTTTTTTACTCTCATTTTCATCTTTTAAAGCGTTTTTGTTCTTCTTTTTACGGCGTGACCAAGGCCGAAGAAGGTTTAAACGGTCAAAAATTACAATAAACATACTTGTCAGGAAACGACTTTCTTTACTGCGGGAGTTTGTTTTTTTATTTTCGTACTGCAGTTTCATTTTTCTTCTCTTCGCTTTTTTCTCACGTACTCCTTCTCTCACTCCTCGGAGAATATCTCGTCGAAAAAAGCAGTTCGGACAGGAAGAACCGTAACTTCATAAAATGGACGAGTTCTCCCAAAATTCCCAAAATTCTGCATTGTAAACAAATACGTCTAAAACACGTTCGTAAAAAATAATGGATTTAAAACTAGCCATTACACAACGGTTTCATGCCGTTTCGTTTTATTAACGTTTAACTCTATGGATACAACGTTGCGACTACAAACTAACGGTATTAAACCAGAAGTTAACAAAACTTAACGGCGAGTTTGATATTTTAAAACTGCATGAAGGTATTATAATGGTCTTTGGTGTAGTAAGCGAGGCAGCTTCGGCCGTGACCAGTTGTCACAATTCTTTCGGCGCCTCGATTTCCGTTCAATGGGTGGACGTCCCATTCTTTGTAGGCCCTATTTCTTGGCAGTTTACCGTCCCTGTTTTCGTAAGTTCTTCCGCCAACGTAACCTTTAGGGGCTTTGCCACCACACACGTAATTCCTAAGTTTTCTCACGTGTCGGGGCACACCTCTGCCTTCGACTTCGGACAGACTGGACAGCAAGACCAAAACGAGGACGGCTGTCCACGCAGCCAACGATGATGAACGCATTGTCCTGGTTACGTCCTGGAAAAAGATGAAAAAAGTAAAGAGTGTAAACAGGGATTCCGTCACAATGAAATTACAATGTGGTAACGAAGTATTACGCAAAAGGCCGAGTTACAGTAAAATCTGTATTGTTTGCTTGTTTGTTTGTCCGCAGTGAGAATCCCGATAATCCTTATTCTGTTGAAAGAAAGGTAGTAGTAATTGCCAAAAAAATTTGTTTTTCTTTCCTGCGCAATAGTGTAAGTAGTATAGTACTTATGGGCCAAAATTGCCGACACTTGCAAAATTAAGCCCATTTTCGATGCTAAATTATTCCCACCGTTTTTAAGAAAAATAAAATTTCTTGTGTACAGGGTGGTCCACAAAAAACTGACGACCCGCCATTTTCTAGTCCGACTTTTCTAGTTAGCACCCCTCAAAACTAGGAAAGGACAAATCAAATCTAATTAAACCGGGGCGAGGGATAACCGTCTAACTGAAAAATCGCATAATTGGAAGAACGTATAACGGAAAACAGTATAACGGAATATCATCTAACAGGAAATTAGTATAACAGAAAAGCGACTAACTAGAAATTCGTATAATGGAAAATCGTCTAATATCCCTGCCTCGATCGCGCTGCTGCGCTCGCTGCGGCTATACATATAACATCAGAAACCGCAGTTAGACGTTAATCCAGTTAGACGTTTATCCATTATACAATTATCCATTATACGATATTCCGTTTAGATGTTTTTCCAGAATTTTTTATTAAGGCAGATTTTAGACAATTACCCCATTAGACAATTTTCCAGTTAGACTTTCGTCCGACGCCCCAATAAAACCAGGAAGATTTCTGTCTTCTCCGGGTTCTGAGGGGCGCTAACTAGAAAAGTTGGACTTGGAAAATTTTGGGTCGTGGGTTTTTTGTGGACCCCCCCCCTGTAATTACTTCCTGTTGTCGTATTTTTTGAGAGAATCGAATGAGATTATCTTAAAATGAGACTTTAAAACAGTTAAAGCATCCCGTTAGCCTTTTTGGCCGTTCCACCCATTGCCATACAATGTAAAACTTGAAGGTGTCTCAAGACATGACCCCAGGAGTGGTGAATTTTGTGTGTGTGTGTGATAGTGATGTCCAAAGGAAACTTTTCCCACCCTGCCAACGAAGAATTCTTAAAAAAAATACGTCTTTACTGTCCACCGTCTATAATCCACTGTGGCGTATGCCTTCGTGTGTGTGTTTTTACAATTTTAGAAATAGAAACTAGAAACTAGAAACTATACAGCAGAATCAACAACACCATATTTGGCACCAAGCTCACATACCGAACCAGTCGTTGGGCTAGCTGCGATGGGCACTGGAGGAAAGACACAAATGACGGCTTTAGCCAAGCCGTCAGAGGTTTTCTTACACAAAAAAAAACGTTGTTTTGTCAATCCCGTATGCTTGGAAACATACGTTAAGGTTGTATATCAGAAAAAAAAAGATTCCATTTGCTAAAAATTGCAGCCGCTGCCAGTAGATCCAAAAAATCGACCATTTTAAGGTACAAGAAATCCGCTCTCACATCATTTGCTTCACAAACTACGGTAATGTTTTACCTCCGCAGGGCTCTACTACAGTACCGTCCGGATCTTGGACGAAAAATAGCATACGCGGCTGGGTTTGGCAATATGGCCGCCGAAAGCGCCGGTGATGCGATTAGGGATGTTTTAAAAGTCAGCGGCTTGCGAACCGCTTAGATGCGAGGCAAGCTTTCCGTTTTTAAATTCAAGCCGCTTGCCGTTGTTTTCCGTTGGCCAGCCAACTAAGCGAGGATAAAGCGTGCTGAGTTCGCAGAGCTTACGCAACCAATATGGGGGCACGATGTGCGCATGCGGCATTATCGCAGAGCAATAATCGGCAACAATCGTCATGCATGCGATAAATCTACATGATACGTGCGTGATAAGAACGATATTGACAGCTGCCAGCAGTTCAACTGCTTAGTCTTTGCTCTCATCATCTTAAACCTTACTAATAATGCGATAAAACAGAGAAAAGAGATATAATAACTGATTTTTTGACTGTCGGCCATGTTTGTGCTTAGTAAACATCAAAATAACGTCGTTTTTAATCTCAGCTTGAAAATGGGAAAAGCGGAGGGAGCCGAGACCAAGCAAACGCAACGCTCAGCAAGCAAGCCATTGACTTTTTAAAACATCCCTATTGATATGTCTTGTTCCCGCTTTCTGTCAGCCGAGAGCGACACCTTCCGTACAATGCTGTCACTCTTCTTTGCAATACGTTCACTTTCACTTTGTTTCTTTCTGGATAAACGAACATGTTGCTGTTTACTGAAGAGCTATGTGCACTCGAGAAATTGAATAGCTTTGTTTGTATTTATTTGTTTGTACGTCTAATCTATTTTCCAGGTGATTACTGAGATTCACCCGCAAAATATTTTGTCCTAAGGCGGATGGCGGGTTTCACCGCACAAAAATTCACGGATGCGATTTGCTTGGCAATTCCCGAACAGATCTCGAAGACATGAAATGGGCCAGTCGTTGCGCCATTTTGTCTACCTCCCTAACATTGTTGTAGGTCGGGCCATATAGTTTACAGGCCATGCCTCCGTGTATATTCAATGTCCCTGTCTGTTAGCCAGCTAAGCGACTGGACAAAGACTTAAGCCCTAACCAGACTGGCTGCTCGCGGCTGCACGGAGTCGCAGTATGGTGTAAAAAAGACTTCAATATTGGTCTTTAACGCAACACCAACCATACGACTGCGGCAATTTTGACCTTGTAGGCAAGTAGTCGCGCATTGCTTCGCACGAAATTTTCTTCTGTCTGGAGAGGGCTTAACTCTACAGCGAATAAAGGCGTTATTGTCACCGTGGTACAACCTAGATTCTACCCCCCCCCCCCCAAAAAAAAAATGAATGGCTCAACAAACTCACAACAGAAAATAGAGACAAAAAACCTTGGAAACGGAAAATGTCCAAAAATTTGATCCGAAACTAAGGCTTCAGTTGGAGGCCTATATAATAGCTGCTAATATACTATAGGGTGAGTCATGAATGCAATAAAAAATTTCGCGCGAAAAATTTGGAAAAATGGCACGAAGTATACAGTATTCAGCCTCCCCGCAGTGGCTAAATAAAGGTCAGTGGTAACTTGATGATTCAAAGATGGCGGCAGACGAGCCGTGTTTAAAAATGTGTGCGAATTATAGTGTTTTTAAGTCTGTCATTGTTTTTATTTGTTTGCAGGTGATCAAGAAAGCTATAATTGCTTTCGAAAATTAAAATTTGTTGCTTTTTATGAATTTGTTGGGCCATCTCTGGTGTCCAGGAACAGCGTTTATGTACCGTACAAAAATATATTTATGAGGATAAGTGTTTATTTAGCCTTTCCTGTCTCAATTACCTTTTTTAATGACAAATGGAAATTAAATTTAAATTTTTTACGCTACCAGATGTATTTTTCCACTTTTTGTTTAACGAATTTCAGATTTTTTTATTTTTAAAGTTGTGTTTTGCCCAGTTACATTAAAAAAAAAACGGTGAACACAATGCCATGATTTAAATCGAACCTTTTGTTTTTCAACAATCTGGGTTGCGTAGTCGATTGCAATCTAGGTCCCAACAACTTTGAACACATTCACGTACAACGGTAAGTCTGAAGCCTGATTCAATAATATTAATAATTACAAACAAAAACGTCAAGTGTGCCGTAAAAAAGGGGTTATATGATTGAAGTTTCATTTTACTTGTTAAAATGTACACGGATTTTTAATTGAAATAATCAAATGTACAATTCAGAAAATTGTATCTGTTTAAGTGCTGTTGTGCTTTACGTAACGTATATGATTGGTAAAGCACAACAGCACTTCAACAGATACAATTTTCTGAATTGTACATTTGATTATTTCAATTAAATATAACCAATTTTTATCCGTGTACATTTTAACAAGTAAAATGAAACTTAATCATATAACCCCTTTTTTTACGGCACACTTGACGTTTTTGTTTGTAATCCGTGTACCTTTTTTACGGCTATGGTGTCGCGCTACAAAGGTTTATGCATGCAGTCGATTGTTGCATGGATCTGGAGTTTTCTGAGTGGCATTGTTCCCTAAATACAATGGTTAAAACAATGTAAAACAATCAAAATGATCGTTTAGGGTCCCGTAACTCCGGAATGGATCGACCAATCGAAAAAGTGGTCCATGTAAGGTGGAAGCCCTGGAAAATTTCTGGCTCAGATCATGTTTCAGATTTTAGGTAGGTGCAGTAGTTTTTTTCTGAAACCGTGTCAGCCAAGAACAAGAACAACAACAAGTGAACAGTTTTCAAATTTACGTGTGGCTCCCTACGTTTACTCTTGCACGGAATTGCATAAAAGTTGGTGTAAAGTTTGGAAAAGTTGCTATCTACTATCTGGCCAAGTTTGGTCGAAATATATTAAATAGAAACGTAGAAATTAATAATTTTAGTTTTGCTAGAGAGAGGACTTCTATCATATATATATATATATATATATATATATATACATGATAATAACTGTCTATTAATAATAACACGTACGTTTCCTTATATAGAATGCCGTATTTGATTGATGGTTAAGTGTTTTTATACTCAAAACTTGACGGATAATTTGGAAAGTGGTTCCAACCAAGGTACCATTTCTTCTAATTTTAACGAAATGGCGAAAGATTCAGATTGCTTTATTTCCAGGCCCGAAGTCATGCGCTTGGATGCAACTTAAAGACATACAACTCAGCCAATAACCTAAACAACAAAACCACTAAAATCTCAATAACCACTAAAACCAATAAATTCATGGCGAAAGACAAAATGCATATGACAATGACGTCACGGCTGATTGTGAAATTTTAAGTTTGCGTTTAAGGTTAACAGGCAAAAATATGTTACAGCGTATTAATGTGCTACTTTTACAGTTTTTAGAAGAGTGGAGGTGCGCGACTAAAATAATTTCTGCGGTAACGAGATAATCGTAACATATCTTCTTAAATGACTTGACGTCAATAAATAACAAAATCAAATTAAAAAAGAAATTTGCGAACGATTTGAAGCAGTACAGCTCGGTGGTTGACTGTGTCAGCCATTTCGAGTTGCAGGAGGAGTTGAACAGGTTTCAGTCTTGGTCGTCAGACTGGCAACGCCCATCAGCACCATCAATATGCAATATTTTTCATGTGGGGTCCCAGAAGCTGAATCTATATTTCAAATATTTTTTTTGTCGGGTTCAAATACACTACCAGAAATTGAAGTTGTAAAAGACTTTGGGGTTTGGATTACAAATGACCGTAGTTTCAGTTACTACTGTAATAAAATTGTAATGGCTGCATGGCAACGGGCAGCTACGATTGGGATTCTTCCGTTCGGGGGATCCACAAAACTCTAGCTTAGGCTTTCAAGATCTATGTACGATTAATACTGGAATATGCTAGTAAGGTTTAGTCACCCCACC
>JAHWFP010011591.1:2371-13246 GCA_023313725.1 Lithobius niger | reverse complement strand
CCCCCCCCCCTCTAATCCGGTCACGATTAGACACCTTCAACATGGACTACTTGGACGAAAATTGTTTGACACCTTCAACATGGACTACTCTCGAACTTCTTCCTCAGGACTCGCTACGACCTTTGGAGGCTCTTTTAAAGCGTGAAACGTTGGGTGTGTTGGCAAAACATTATTTGCACAAATTTTGCAAAACATCAAAAGATAACGATGACGTGTTTAGATTACGGCACAATATGGACTCGGGAACATCATGATAACAGATAAAACCATGAATATATTCGAGGATGATGTAGTGTTTGGAGGAAAACAACACCGAGGACGGCAATCAGCTGTGGAGTTTGCTAATCCAAAAATGCTAGTAGTAGAGGGCCTTGATTCTGAAAGACAGTAATACCACAATACCACAATAGATCCCGCATCGCCTAAGCCAAAGTCAAACCACGGCTACAAGTGTGTACACATTATAAAACCGATTTGGAAGGATGTGAAAAAAGGGAAAAGTGGTTTGGGTCCCCTGGAAGAATGTGTCGTATCCGATGAACCAGAATCCAAAACAGAAGATTACAACGAATCGGAGGCAGATGAATCGTGGTCGGATGAATGGAGGTCGGACGAGACAGGGTCGAGTGAATAAGATTACAACAATCAGAACGAGTTGGTGGCAAGGCTGAGACTCTTGTGGGCAGCATCGTTAGGAGGTGGAGATGCTTACAAAGAGAAAACTATGGAAATTCTGGTTGAGTTAGAGGAGAGAGAAATTATAAGCGAAGTTTAAAAGGGGGCTATACAGTGAAACCTAACCCTCATTGGAATTTTGACCCGTTGAACGGATTTAACACGACATAGTTTTGTATCCTATCAGTAAAATTATGAAAAGAAAAGTAGTTTTTCAAGTCATTTTGAAAGAACGGGTATAGGAAGCATTCAAACTTGAATGAGGACGTGGTGGGAACATTCAAACGTAAATGTGAAACTTATCTAAACGTTTTTATTGATGTTTGTAGGTTCCCATAACGATATACATTCAATACATTTATCTGCTTCATCTGGAAAAAACGCATAGGAAACGTGGACCTCATCAAAACATTTTTGTTGATGTTTGTATGTTACCAGTACGATTTACATCAATTTATTGTGTGTTTCGATATATTTAACAACCGGTCTGTGGGTTGGTACGAAGGCATCACTTATGGTCACGTTAGGTGGGGCTAATGATGACGTGTGAGGAGGGGCACATACAGAATTTACATAGAAATTTACAGCAACCAGACTGAGGGTTCAGAAAGTGAGGATGTCACTACATCCTGAAGGTCCCCTCGGGGCCCGTGGGTCAGTCCGTGGGAGTTGGCTCCGTGGGACAACCAGATTTACGTGGAATCTATGAGGGAGAATTAACACATCCTGATGGGGCTGCTACCAGATGTATGTAAAAAAAGAATGTGTTTTGGTAGAATTAAACATTCTGACGGAGACTTAGTCCGTTTTTTGAGCGTTAAACTCGGCTTACTTTGATAGTATTTACAGGGATAGTTTGGTAGAATTTGTACATACCAATGGGGAGAGATCCACGGGGAAGGGGGAACGTAGGATGAGATTCTATGGGGGCCCGTGGTAGGGGTCCCGTGGGGTCACCAGATTTATGAAGTATTGACATGCTTTTTGGTAGAATTTGCACTCCCGATGGGGAAAAGCCCATGGGGTGTACCATGGTGTAAGGTCTCAAGGGTGAGGTCCGATGTCTCCCGTGCAGAGATGGGCTGGGGGGTCCTGGAGTGCAGTCCCATGGGTCACCAAATTTACGTAATATTTACATGCTTTTTGGTAGAATTTATACTTGCCATTAAGGAGAAGCCCATAATGGTCTGATGGTCTCGTGGGATGAAGTTTCGTTGGGTGAAGTTCAGTGGGGGAGAGAGGGTTTTGAAGGGCCTGTCGAGCATGTCCCCTGGGGAGTCTGGAGGGGCCTGTTGAGCAGGTCCCGTGGGGCCACAAATAGTATTTACATGCGGTCAAGTAGAATTTACACTTCCCCATTGAGGTAATCGTGTGGAAGCGGTCATGTGGTGGCCCCTGCGATGAGACTGGGGTTGTGTTCTGTGGGGTGGGGTCCCGTGCGGTAGGATGATGATGTCACGTTGCGTGTCCACGTTTGTGTGTTTCGCATTTCAGCCTATCCCATTACAGCGATTTTTAAATACAGTGGTTTGATATGGATAACGGTGTGTCATTTTTATTATTGATTACGTGGGTGGGGCATGGGGCAACATATGAGTGGGTCAGGTGGGGCACGGGTTTGAAAGTGTAACCCTGTAGAGAGAGGCTGTGGAATTCGTTTTCCTGATAAAAAAAGCCACTTGCATTGATATTTCCAGAATCTTATTTTACGTACCAAAGCAACGCTAAATGGCATCCACTTTCTGGCACGAACGTGAACTGGCATTGAGACAAGAGGTGAAGCACACAATTTCTTTACCAGTCGTGCATGCCAGAAATGTAGCACTCTGTTTCGCCGATGTGGAACGATGTTGGATGTGGAGTTGCGCTGCATGCCTGGATGAATCGCAGCATGAGAGATATTTTTAGCACCTAAATCTAGTGGTGAAAATCTGTTTAGTGTATTTTTTACGCGGGTTATCCCACAAAAAAATGACGATCAGTCGTTCCACATCTGGCTGCATGGGGTGGCGACAACGAACGAGATAAGGAACATATGGTATACTATTATGGAGACTCTTACCATTACGGGTGATTCTCTATGTCGTTCTGGCAAAACTGATTTTACACTTATGCGACCTCAAAACGTCTTCTAAATCTAAACGAAGTTGTGTTTATGCTTGACGTACTGTAGTAACCACGAGTAAGTACTTTCAAAGTTGTTTTTTCCTCACAGTTCCTGAGTGTCTTGTAATCAAAAGTCACTTAATAATCGATACTGAACTACAGCTAACCAAGTCGTAGTGGCCTTTTCCAGTATTGGCCTTCGACGTATGAATTCCATGTTCCCACCACCAGAAAAGGATGAAAATTTCAGCAGCACCCTTTGGTGTCTTCAAAACGTCTTCTTAATCTTACGTGACTTGCGTTTAAATGCTTGACGTACTATAGTAATCATGTGTAAGTACTTTCAAAGCAGATCTTTCATTGACGTGGACGCCAATTTAAAACTGATGTCCACATCAATGAAAAATCTGCTTTGAAAGTATTTACACATGATTACTATGGTATGTCAAGAAGTTAAACGCAACTCACGTAAGATTAAGAAGATGTTTTGAAGACACCAAAGGGCGCTGCTGAAATTTTCATCCTTTTTGCTGGTGGTGGGAACATGGAAATCGTCATACGTCGATATGCTAAGTCTTGATCAGAGCCAATACTGGAAAAGGCTAAGGCTACGACCTTGATTATCTGTAGTTCACTTTCGATTATTAAGTGACTTTTGATTAAAAGACACAAAGGAACTGTGAGGAAAAAACAACTTTGAAAGTACTTACTCGTGATTACTACAGTACGACCTTGATTATCTGTAGTTCAGTTCTGTGGTCAGTTAAAGTAATCAAATTTAATTTTATACAGGCGATTATGAGGTTCAGCACAGGTCACCAGCGTTTTATTTAAACTGTTTTTATTGTATTATAGTATCAGGTTGCACGCTGTTGTTAATCAATAAATTGATTGAACGTTGATCATTGATTGCCTGCATAAAATGAAGCGAAGATTTCAATAAGGTGTACGTGAGCAACCATCATTGTGCATGCACTGATTTTCTTTGGTGCTTGGCATGATGGGATACACACGAGCTATAAGAGATGTTTTAAAAGTCAGGCGCTTGCAAGTTGCTCGAATGCGGGGAGTGCTTTCTCGTTTTAATTCAGGATGCTTGCCGCTGAGAAACTTTTCCGTAGTTTTTAAAGTCTGGCTTGGCAGTCGCTGGCGAGCCAACCAAGCCATGAAAAAGAGCAGCCAACATGGGTATATTATGTGCGCATGCGCCATTGCTGCAGAGCTAGAATCACCATACATGTGATAAATCTGCATGACACGTGCATGATAAGTGCGAGATTGATGCAGCCGGCTCTCATCATCTTACGCTACTAATAACACAATAAAACAGAAAAGAGCAATAATAACTGGTTTTGGCAGTGTCAGCCAAATAACGTCACTTTTAATCCCAGCTTGAAAATGGAAAAAGCGAAGGAAGCAGAGACCAATCGAACTCAGCGCTCAGCCAGCACGTGGTTGACTTTTAAAACATTGCTGTACCTGGAAGCGGCTGGAAAGAACGCGAGAGATTGTAGCATATAAGTCCATGCCCTAACCCAAACCTCTACTTCCCTGACCAGACGATGCAGCAATATTGCTATTGTACCGAATTCCCACAATCGAAACTGAACTTCATTGCGGGAAGTAGCCATGTTTCATGCCAGCATCGCTCTAATTGATTGTTGACTGACGTAGGTTGTGTTCTTTTTTAAAATTTTAAACAAATTCACGAGCCAAGTATCTAAAATTAAACTTGACGACGTGGCGCATACCTCTAGCCGTCTTATACTAGGTGGACACTTCGACTAACGGATACCTGTACCACAGTAGACACTCCTGACTTAGCTGGTCGCTGGAAGTTGTGGAAACAAACAGTGCCGCAGTTAACCATTTCCAAGAGGGAGTGCAAATAAAACATTTTGGTCCCACAATCAAACAAGTTTTAGGTGAAGGTGCCCCCTCACCCTCCAACGAATCAACAACTTTGAGGTCATGACCCCCTTCCACCCTTCCCTTAATTGTGCACTGCAAACATACTCACATGGTTCTATATTTTGCTCCTGGTTTTGTAAAAATGAGTCATAGGAAAATCTCTTACCACTTTCACTTGGAACCCTACTACCATAAAAGTTGCAAGAGGATTCCAGATAAAGGTTTTCAAGTCCAGTGGTTCACCAGTGGGATAATAGTATATCTAAACGGAGAAAAAAAATACAAAGGAGTATCAAATTTCACTTCCATAATATTATGCAGGTCGACACATCTCCCTAGCCCGTTTACACAGGAGGTCCGAAAATCCTAAACCCTCCTACCACCTTGCTGTTACATCCCGTTCACACTACAACCCTTAACCACGGTTAAGGCCACGGTTAATGCCTTAAACCAGTTTAAGCAGCGTAGTCTGAACAACGTTGTTTCCACTGACTGCATTTGGAAGTCGTTTACAACTCAGTTTAGCTCACCGAAACTCGGTTAACGTTCTAACTGCAATTCAGTGAGATCACCGGAAACACCGGAAACACTCCCCGCAGTCCAGTGCGCTAACCTTGGTAGTGTTCAGCAGATGTGGGCTCCTCTTTTGGAAACACGGTTAAGCTGTTCTTGGTCAAACTAGATGCATTCAATCAAACCATGTTTAAGCTCTAGCGTGAACGTAGTGCAAAGGATAAAACAGGCAGGCTCTTCCCACTTATCATGTCTGTACTACACACTACAGGCTGTATCTTGGGTGAAAAATAACATACGCGAATGGATGGTACAATATGGCCGACCAAAAAACTGCTCATTCGGTGATTTGTTCTGTGGATGCTTTCCATCAGTTGAAGGCATTAGTTACAGCCGAATAGAATACCAACTGAGATGCTGCTGCTCTTTTTTCTCTTGAATCTCTTTCTGGAGACGCTAACGTGCCACTGTTTACTCCAAACAGAGAAGTAAATTAAATATGGGTGAATGATAACTTTTAACAAGAATTTAAATAAATACAATAACTGTTATGCTAAAAAAAATCATGAGCCCCCGGCTCATAGTGGGTAACAGTGGTTAGGACAGGTAACGTGACAGTTGAAGAACGGAGGTCACAATTCATGGTAGTACGCTAGAAGCCATCAAAACCAATGCTCTGATTTTACGCTCTTATTATTATATGAATAATAAAAAAAGCGACATAGCTTCCAGTAATACAATTCTACTTAATAGGACACAATCGCTATGCATGGAAGCCAACATAACCAATGCTCTGATTACCTCTTATTATTAAAAGTGACGCAGGTTCCAGTAGTACAAATCAACTAAATAGGTCTAAACAATGGTCGATTTTTTTTGAGGGGGAGGAGGGAGAGCAACAACTACCATCCCACCCAAGGAAAACATCTTATTCTGAAAAATGGACCTCAGTCGAAAATACTTAAATTTATAAAATAAAATGTAAATGAATAAAAAAAAATTAATATTATTTGAGCACAGCTTGGGGGGGGGGGGGGGCGATTTGTTTTTAAACCCTTTGAACCCATATAGATACCCAGGCAACCCCCCCCCCCCCCCTCCTAAACCATCGCCACCACCTTACCGGATGCCAATGAAAGTATAAATGTGCGTACAGACTAACGAACCACCCCAGTTGGATTGTGGTGTTTACTGTTTTGTTACTTGTACTAACGAAACAAGATAATGTACTTTATTTCTATGATGCTCCAAGCTGCACATTGAATGAAATAATCTGACACACGCCTGTCTTTATGAAATCGCAACATTATTATTTTCATAGATGAAAGACAAGTAGTGGTTATTGGCATACTTTTGCAACAATGGTCCCTCTATACGTGATTAATTGTGATAGTTTTGTTCATCCGAGGCTTAGCCGAGGCGTTAAGAGCCGAGGAAGCAAACTATCACAATAAATCACGTATAGAGGGACCATTCTTGCAAAAGTATGCCAATAACTAATTTATCACCATACTTTAAATACTTTTTTCCGTTTGTGGAATGGATTCGAGTTGTTTCATGTCATTTTTCTTGGTTCAACAATTCCTGCATTCAACAATCGTTGGCCGCTACAATGTTATTACAACAATAACCACGAGACTACGCTGGCGCGTTTCTTTGTTGAATCATTCTTCCGTGTTCTCAATATGGATCTTGACTTTGGAGTTTTCAAATTAATCTATTTCTATAATGATGACGTCGAGGATAATGCTGCAGGTAATGTGGACAATAATTTAAAGACAATAAAAAAGTAACGATTAACGATTGAGTGTTAGTATTGCGAGTTAGGTTTTTTTTTTGGAGGGGGGCTAGCTTTACTCTTATTTTGTGCATTAACTAAATATTTACGTGAAAATTTTTAGCACAGCGAGTGTGATATGTTGAGTTCAAATTATCAAATTTTCCGTTAGGTTCTTGAAAATGTTGGTTGCCAAAATGAAAAACTAATGTACAATCGTGTTAGCGTTTACACAAAACAAGCCCGTTATTTTACGAAGCCGTTAGGTATTGTACTTTGTTCTTCTCTTTGAAATTATTTTTGTCAAAACTTGGCAGCGAAAGTCCTGTTGACCTTCTCTCTGCCTACGTGATAAAACATTTAGGTTGGCGTTATTGTTCATTGTTATAAGTGTAGCAATAAGTAACTTATTCTGACACTTATAACAATATGAACGCTGGTAGGATAGCATAGAAACTGTAAAAGTGTACCAATAAGTCACTTACTGTGACACAACAATACTGTATCCGATTTATAAAAAAAAAGGGTTTAAAGGGTTTAACGAGCGTTAACCACTCCTGGTCATCTGCCCGAAGCCCTAAGGCCCTATGTCTGTATCCGATTTATTGTCGAGTTTTATAACAATGAAAACGAAAAAAGTATGGTGATAACGCTCTCTTTTGGGCTAAAGTTTACATTAGGTACATACTCGATATCCTTACGATATTGATTCCAAATGGCTCCAACACCTTCCTAAATACAGGGACAATTGGTTTTTTAAAACGACTTAAAACGGTCGATTTGTAGTGCCCCAATCCGTACATCTATACGGTGTTTGCGTTCGCTCGCAGGGCCGGCAGGGCACTTTATATTTTTTTCTGTAAACCGTTCCGATAGGTGGGTTGTTATTGTCAGTTTCGTGTGGTTTTGTGTGGTTTTGTTGTTATTGTCAGTTAGGTTAGGTTAGGTAAGTTTGAGGTTTGGCATTTCATACTGGGGCAGTTAATTGGTTTGGTTATGGTAATGTTGATTTAAAGAGTTTCCTCAATTTGGGATCAATTTGTAGTGCCTTCCGTGAAAATTAAAGGTAGGTTTTTTTTCTCTTTTTTTTCGAATTTCGGGCCATGTGCGCAAAGTAAACTTGTTCCCTCTATTGTTTATTTTACTATCGAAAGTGATCGAGGAATGAATTTATAATTCTGCCTTTATTGTGTAGCGCTGCCCCTGCCTTCTAAATCCGTTAGCTACGTACCTAGTATGCACTATCCCGTTGCCTCACACGTTTGTCGAATTGATACTGCAAAAACTGTTACACTAAATAATCGATTATACAATAATTACCTGATTAGCAGAAGCCACATAACTATCCGAATTGCCAATACGAGTAGAATACTTGGACAGCCTTGCCGGCGAACCATAAAGTAGTCGCCATTTTTTTTCAGTGGTTCGCCCAAAGCCAAACAACAGATAGAATTCCGTTTTCCGTGGATGTTGTCAAAACCTGAAATAAGCTGGGCCAAATCCGGTTCAACTTTTTTTTCATACAGAAACATAATTGGCAAAAATGTTTAGTCAAGGACCTAGATCCATTCATATGCAAACGATTTAATCCCAAACTGTGGCCTACCAAAGTCTATAATTTGCTTGCACGTCTTCTCATTGAAAATCAAGGAACATCGACCGCTATTTAGGCACTTCCGGTTTGGCGCTAATAATTGATATGCATGACCCGTTCAAATAAACGACTCGAGTGGGACTTGACGTCATTAGACAATCGCCACGACTCAACCCCCATCTGTATCTCAAAAACTGCATTCTGCATAAAATGTACAAGCAGTTAAAACGAAATAAAACTGGTTTTAAAGCTAAGAAAAGAGCGTCATGTAAACTATTACAATTCTTATTCTGATAACTTCCACTAGTTGACAATAGGTCCTACCTACAATCAACAACCGTGCTCGACCAACTGGTGTAAATGATTTAAAGGGGGATTGCCTTCATATGACAATCTGCAGCATCTACAGCCAATTGCCGATATGTAGTTCTGTCTAGCCCTTACTTTCAACAGGCGAAGGAACACACTAATTTCTTTTTACACAACAAACAAGCCACGTGCCTCCTTAATCATGAGTGAAAGCTGGTGCGCCCACGTGCACCAGGAAGCAAGCGGCAAAATTAAAGGGGCCAGTTCACCATTTCAATAGCGTTGCCCATAGTCTAACTAAGGACAGCATCCAAGTTCCAGATTAGTCATCCAGTAGGCTGACGTGGGTCACGCGATCACATTTTAGTTATGAAGAGTCGCGGCGCTCTGTAAAGTGTTGTTCCTTTTTTTTAAATTTTCCGCCATTTTCTTTATATTGCTCGAAGATTTTACGGCTGCATCTAAGAGTTGAAAAACGTGAAAAGTCAACTTTAAAGTGGCACTATCACCGATTGAAATTAGGCAGAATCTGGCAATCTCTAACGAATCTAGTACTATCAAGAAATTGCTTGCATCAAGCAAAAGAATGCAGTGGCGTGCACAATGGGGAGGGGGCATTCCCCTGTCCTTATTGGAATAAATACCCTTTTTGCCCATATCTTGAAAAAAAATATGCCCTATCTTGGTTTTTGTTACCTATAAATGATGGTGCTGCAGCGAAAGGAAGGGCTTAAAGACACAAAAAGGGCAAGAAGAAACCCAGGGAAAGGTTAGATAAGGGCATAAAGGGTAAAAGATACAGTGACAAGCTAAAAAGAGTGCAGAAAAGAGCATCAAGAGCTACTGACGCACAATGTCATTTCTTTTTACGAAACAAACAAGCCATGAGCCTCCTTAATTATTCAGTGAAAATTTGGTCCTCGTGCTCCTAGAATAAGCTATAAAGGTTCACAATATCACTACCGCTGGTTGGTGACACGGTATTTTCGTACGGTGTTCAATCGGTGATAGTACCGCTTTAATAAAAGAAAATGAGACTCACGAATACGCCTCCATTGCATATCAGCTTTCTTGACAATGTTGCCTCATGGCAGCTCCCATTTGACAGAAGAAAAGGAGACGTGGAGGGCATTCTTCTAGAATGGCATTCTCTAGGTCGGGATTGTCGTCGTTGCATCTTAAAGCAAGGTCGACAATTTAAAGGGCACTAATATTAATAATTTGACTAACTAGAGACCAAACTTAATTTTGCAAGGTAATTTTAAACGTATGTTTATCAGGTTTTAATGCAAAGATGTAAAATTGGTGAGCACCGCCTGGAAGTAAGCTTCACCAACAGCTCTCAGAATGCCAAGGTCGTGGTTTAACCCTTACAATGGGAAGAATGGGAAGGTAAAAAATAAAACGGCAAAAGCCTAGTGAAATCCGAATCAAACCCACATATTCCTAAGGCAGACATGGAACAAAAATTAGTTAAACAATACCTATAGGCAAATCTATATATATTAATATATAGATTAATATAGATTAATATAGATTAACGGTTGCACGGGTAGCTGCGAGCTCTGGGGCGTCAGATTCGATAGGCGTCCTGGTCCCAGTGTACATTTCTGGCTTCGTACAGACCCGGGTTCGATCCTGGGGATGGGAAGTGTATATGTACGGGTTTTTCTCCGGTTGTGTCCCGCCCGTTGCACGAGGGTTTCCTCCGGGTACTCCGGTTTCCTCCCTCATGCGGCAAAAAACAACTGTAATAATGGTGGTACTTCTTCCACTTAACATCTGCCGCCGGGGAATTTGGGTGGGTGGATGCCTCGAGCATCGTCTCTATATTATTATTATTATTAATAAACAAAAACGGAACGTTAAATGTTTAGAGTAAGGATCTAAAAGTCAAAACCTAGAAGGAACACGGACAAGCTTTGACAGTCAGGGTCTAAGT
This sequence comes from Lithobius niger, assembly GCA_023313725.1. Classification (NCBI taxonomy): domain Eukaryota; kingdom Metazoa; phylum Arthropoda; class Chilopoda; order Lithobiomorpha; family Lithobiidae; genus Lithobius; species Lithobius niger. The sequence goes on along the minus strand of JAHWFP010011591.1, from coordinate 2,419 downwards.
ATAAAATTTTTTCAGTAAGAGGCTGGAAAGCATTAGATCCTTACTACC
>JAHWFP010011590.1:35766-55581 GCA_023313725.1 Lithobius niger | reverse complement strand
AAAATAAAACGTAAATTAACTAATATGTAATTGGTTTTTAACAGATTCTGATTCTTCCTTAACCGAATTTGATGACCTCTTGTTGGTGGACAATATGACGAAGTATTTTAGCACTGGCATTATGGCTGTGGACCATGTAAGCTTTGGAGTTGGACGTGACGAATGTTTTGGACTCTTGGGGGTGAATGGCGCTGGCAAAACGACAGCATTTAAAATGCTGGCTGGTTTGTTGTCGATGGACCTTGGTGATATTTTCTTGGACGATCTGAGCATCCGAAAACAACGGACTAAGGTAAGTTATTTCCATCTCAAATAATTGTATTGCTGTTTACTTTAAGCATTAAAACCTAAAAAAATTAAAACTTTTCTTGCTCCATTGCTGCCAACATACTGAAAAAAAAAACTATACTATCAGTGCTTCTATCCAGCCAGCAACAGAAATGTCTTAAGGTTGATTCCTACCAACACCAGAATTAGAAAAGAACGGAATAGTACACAAATGCTCTTTCCCAGCGGTTGGCGCTAATGACCTGGCTGTCGATGCGCCATTAAGACTCAATATCCTCCCCCCCTCCCTGAAAACTAACGTTATGGAATCAATGATGAACGAATTCAGGATACGAAGGAAAGAGTGATCTATGTAACCTTCGTTATTTTTTAGACTATGTTTGTTAACAATGCTTAGCTATTTACTATACTATCCGCCAGGAAAGAAGACTTTCCTTATATGGTCATTTTATGACTACTAATCTTTCATAGAAAAAAGTGAGCCTTGCCTCTATACTCTATAACTACGTCGTCGTGGCAACGCTATTAGACCAACAACAATGGCGTCGCTTCTGAGTCAAGGAGAATCTATTTCTATTTGTATTACTAAGAATTACTTGCATGTCAAATTTCAAGCTTTTTGCTCGATGTGCCTGATTAGCCCAAATTATGGCCCTAGCAGCTTTAGTATATGAGCACACGTTGGCTGCTTAGCCATGGCGGATATCTGCAAGGTAAACGACGCAGCCGGCATGCACAATGCATACCCCTGTTTTGAAACGCGTTGGACTTCTTTCTTGGCGGAGACTATAGCTGCTGGAATAATCAAACCACTACAGCGTAGATGACGATGGGCAGACCTGCGCAAATATGGAGGGCCTGGAGACGGGCAGGGCCCAGGTTTGTTGGGCAGCTGATGTTACTCTACTGCGACTCTACATTGGCTGATCAATTAACAGGCGTATTCCAGAAATCCACTCAAGGATGAGTGGGGCTAAATGTGAGTGTAAGGGTCAAAACGCATCTATAGAAATACCCTCAGGTGCCAGGACACTCACATTCGCTTCTATGGCTGTACTAAAATTGTTGACCCTTATAACTTAGATGTTTGCACTCACATTTGCCCTCTCACACTCACACTTGAGTGGATTTCTGGAATACAGCTGTAAGTCTTTCGACGAGAGTGGGAATGCTTTATCTATTTATGCCGATTTCTGATTTCCGATTCCCTTTTTCGTTCTGGTTTTGGTGGGAATCAACCTTTAGGTCTACAAATCAGTAATCTTCATCGCTATCAACAGGAGACTAAAGAGCCAGCTTTAAAGATTTCAGTTTTACCAGCTTTACTACGCAACTGGGAAAGACTAAAAGGATGATAGATATTCTACTACCCTACTTCTTGCCACCATGTTGCTTATGGTTTTAATTCATTTTTATTGACTAACCCTATCATGGTTTTGCCCTGATGAAGATGGATATTGTAAGTTTTTACTACTATCCGTAATACCTGATGGTCCCAGCTGTACATTTCTGGCTTCTTACAAACCTGGGTTCTAATCCTGGTGAAGAGAAGTGTATAGATGTACGGGATTTTCTCCGGTTGTTTCCCGCCCAATGGGGATGTTTTTAAAGTCAGCGGCTTGCGAGTTGCTTGGAAGCGAGGCAAGCTTTCCCGTTTTTTAATTCAAGCCGCTTGCCGCTGAAAAACTTTTCCGTTGTTTTTAAAGTCAGCGGCTTGGCAGTCGCTGGCCAGCCAACTAAGCGAGGATAAAGGGTGCTGAGTTCGCTGAGCTTACACAGCTAATATTGGGGCACGATGTGCGCATGCGCTACTGCCGCAGAGCAACAATCCTAATACATGCGATAAATCTACGTGATACATGCGTGATAAGTACGATGTTGAGAGCCGCCAGCAGTTCAATTGCTTAGTCTTTACTCTCATCATCTTAAACGCTACTAATAATGCGATAAAACAGAGAAAAAAGATATAACAACTGCTTTTGACATTGTCGGCCATGTTTGTGCTTCAAATAATGTAGTTTTTAATCTCAGCTTGAAAATGGGAAAAGCGGAGAAAGCCAAAACCAAGCAAACTCAGCGCTCAGCAAGCAAGCCGCTGACTTTAAAAACATCCCTATTGCATGAGGGTTTCCTCTCGGTACTCCAGTTTCATCCCTCATGTGGCAAAAAACTACTTTGATGATGGTGGGACCTTCCACTTAACATCAGCCGTTTGGACCTTGAAAAAGCTCTATTCTGTTCCCTTAAGTTGCTAGCTAAATATCGTTTATATTTATGCTCAATGCTTAAAGACCTTACATTTCATTCTGGTGGCATGCATTGTGGGCCTCCCATTCCCACACCCATTCCCACATTCGTTTAAGCATTCGACTTGGGTGATAGCATCGTATTGCTCTCCCTTCAAATGAATCAGACCTTCGAATCAGCAGTCCCATGGTATGACGATGAAAACTCAAGCTTGCACCAGTAAACTCCGGCGATAAATATCCTTGGTGTCAGAAGTGTAGAAGTTGCTGTTTTATTAATGATGCATGTGAAATTTGTTTGCCCCATTCGTCTAAAGAATAGAAATAAATTCTTAAACAGGGCGTAAAACAGACCAGCATAGGTTGTCTAATGCCCGTAAAGATTTAAGTTTTGTTTTGTCTGGCTCTGCCTGTAGCTAACCCCGTCGGTTATTTAATGAAAATTTCTCAGCCCAATGTAAATGCCACTGCTTAGGCGATACAACCGGGTTTGGCTTTGACCTGTCGTAGTTTGGCTAGCTGTGTTCTGGCTCCTTCCCTGCCCATCGTGCCTGACATTCCTAAGGAGCTTCTAATTTAGTAGGTGCTACACTACTGGGATTGCTTTAGGAGAGTTATAGGCTTTCCTTGAAAATGTTTAAGTTGTTGTTCGTGATACTGTGTGGGACAAATTTGCAGAGAGATGTTGCTAAGGCCAAGATGGTGGCCGCCATTGTGCCTGTTGCCGATCCTGTAGGCAATAGTTATTAAGGTGATCCAGTGAACAATGATTTACCCATCGTATCTGAGACTTCAGCAGTTCGACAGTTTGCCACTTCACCTGTTCACCCACAAGTCTATGCTTACTCTGCTTTAGTGATTCGCCACGTTTGCCAAGCAGTATGGCACATCGCACCACTTCACCCTACTGTGCATCACCTCATCAGTCCATCCAAGGCTATAGGACAAGGACGCATAGTTTCTCAAGCCCAAGATCAAAGTGCCATCGCATTTGTCAAAAGAAACGAAACACATACTTAAACGTAAGAAATCGGAGAAGCGTAAGCATTCTTCTGTATCTAAATCTATAAACGTGTTGGAAAAAAAGCAAAACAAGTACCGAAATGACACCCCATCCCCCAATGTAGTCAATCGTGGTACAATCGAAAAGTATGCTGTTGACGACCAGAATAGTAATAGAAAAGTCGCTGGTGTAGTAGATGGTGATGTTAACGTTAAATTGCGACAGGCTGTGGTGTCTAGAGTTAACTGTAGCTAATGCTAATCCGTCTCGTTCTACTCGTCACCTACGTACGCCAGGGTTCTTGGGCGATGCATGTAATGTGAGCACAGTAACACAAGTGTGTTTGGATGTAATTCATCCCAATGATGAACCCAAACCTCACCCAAACCTTTGACCAGTGGACTATTTCGCCGTTGGCCATTTTAAATCACCATGCATCTCAAACTTTGCTTGGAATGTCATCCTGTTGTCATGATATTGGTAAGGTAATAGACGCTAGAGAAAGATTGGAAACGCCGAATTGCCACAGATGTCATTGCCTGTACACAGTGAAATCCCTCTACAGAGTGGGATGCCTGTCACAGTGAATGTCTATACACAGTGAATGTCTGTACGCAGTAAACTACTCGTACAAAATAGAGTTCACCCTCGGGAAATCACTACATTGCCCCATTATGTGGATGAGAGTGTGGTGCTTCAAGATTTTGGAACTTTGCAATATCACCACATCCCACATTGCCCCATCGATGGTTCGCACGTTTGTTGGTGCATGTATCTTGTGTTTTGACTGAATTGGCTGAAGTTTCTGGTGGTTTCGAAGAGGATCCTCGGGCTTCCCCCTCCCACCCAAACGTGGGGTCGAAGTGGCTCGGACCCTTACAATTGCTTGCATGATGACTGTAATTGTGTTGATCAGGATGATTTTTATGGATGGGGGATGCAGTTATTCCTTAGAAACAATTAGTTTGTTCCATTTACCTTTATCTTCCCGGAACTGTCTATAGGGAACAGTCTACAGCTTGCACTTCGTTGACCCCCGTGCACGACCTTTTTCAATTCCAACTCTGTGCATTCACTGTCTTACCATTTGCCTAAGTCTCAAATGGTTTTCCGGCAATGTTTGGATTTGGAAGACTGACAAGGAAAGATGAGGCTCTTCATGCAGTGGGTCAACCTTTTCTGCCACACTATCCAAAGAAGCACAATTTCTTTTTTACTGTTACTGGACTGTGCGTGCCAAAAACGTGAAGGCTATCGCACACTCCTGAGGCAGAATTCATCAGCAACCATGCCGCAATGGAGCTGGATTCCTGTTTCACTGCTCCACCCTTTATTAAGACTCCAATTCGGCAGGCTGCGAACGATGAGGATTTAGAGGTGGAGCATTTATGCAAGTTGCACTCGAATTGGCCTATTCAGCTTTGATTGTGGCCCTTCAAGCCTGCATGGTGGAACCAGCTGGATCTAAGACTGACGATATGTTGGAAGATTGTTTGCAGTGAATGGAACGTGCATATTTTTGTTCCAGGAGGACTCTTTTGATTGGGGCCTTCAAGGAATATCATTTATATGGTTTTAGGCGTTGTGATGCCTGTCTTGATTCTGCATCTGGTATTCCTTTGGACATTATAGGTCGTTGGTGTATGCTCCCCATGCATTCGCCGACAAGTCTGTTCAATGGCCAATTGCTCCTGACTTACGTGATAAGGTCGCTTCTTTTGTAGGGGCAAAAGCTGAGGGTGGGGTCGTGGTTTCCTCTATTCTCGATCCTGACTTTTATGGAAACATTTCTGCTCCTGTTCACCATGTTCTGCACCATGTCCAGCTTGAAAGTCCATGAGGTCGAATGCGTATGTTCTTTCGATACTTGTGCATGGCTAAATTCCTCCGTTTGTTTCTTTGCCATCTTTGACAGTGGGTTCACGCATTTGCTAAGTAATCAATCCCCCAACAAGTTGCTGGAAGTGGTGAAACTCCTGGAGTAAAGAGCAATTCGGCGGTCAGCCAACACACTGAGTTTCTTCAGTCCAACTTGCGTAAACCTGAAAAAGAACGATGGCACTCGATTGACCTTCAACTTTTTCTGTCTCAATCTCTTTCTGTCCGTGGAGTACATGATGGAGACACTTGATTCGGTGAAGGAATCATTGGTTCAAGGAGAAGTCACTGCGTCAGTCTATCTAGAGAGCACATACTTGCACATTCTACTCCATACATCCATATTTCATCTGTTCCGCTTCGTTTCGGGCGGACTGTCGTACCACTTCGAGTTGATGTCCTTTGGATTGGCCATGGGGCCTCATGTTTTCTCATGGTTTTTACCTCGGTTCTCTGCCCTGTAGTGGGGATTCTACACAGTTGGAAGATTTGATGTCATGTTTACCTATGGCTTTTTTTCGGAATGCTTGTAAAACACTTTTTCTTCAAGAATTTAGGTTTTGCCTCAGTTTTTCGGTTTGCAGATCTGGGCCTGGGAGGCAACACTTGGAAGTCTCACCGCCAGCCGGCTCTGTCCTTTGTTTTCATGGGGGCAGAGTTAGACATGGTCAACTTCCTAATCTGCCTGTCCTCAGAAAAGGTATTAAAACTACAGTCTGCCTTGGAGGATCTACACAACCTGTCTTAGATTTCTGCCAGGGACTTGGGAACAGTCATAGGTTAAATGGATTCTTGTGTGATGCTTGTCCCACTATGTGCCTGAAGAATGGAAACTGACCCCGAAGATTTGCCAAGCCATCTCTTCAGAAGTAGCAGACACCTTTGCGACGTACCACAATCATCCGTTGCCACTTTATGTATCCCCATCAGCGAATCACCTCGTCTGGGGAACCGACAGTCTCAGCCTGAAGTGGAATAGGATGTATCCCTATGCCTTTTCCCCGTTATCCTTCCTTCAGAGGGTCCTAACACCGAGTTTCTACTAGCGGCTCTATTTTGGCCTACTGCACTGTGGTTTGTGGACCTGTTGAACCTGGCCAGGAAGAATCCTATTCCATTGCCACAAAGACACAAAGACAACACCCTGCCCCAAAACCGGCCTGTCTTCATCTTCACGCGTGGAGACTGGGTTCTCCTTGCCTGTGGCGAGACGCCTCCTTCAGTGCCACAGGACATCGACTGTGAGGTTTACGATGCAAAATGACGTACATGGTTTGCCTGGTGGACTGGACAAGACGTAAACCCATGTGACCCTTGGCGGCCTTTTTGGACCATCTCTTCAGTCAAGTCTGCCCCATTACCATAAAGGGGAATCATTCCGTAGGTAACTTAGTCTTGGCTTGCACCCTTGACTTGCCCTTCTGAAGCAGGCAACAAGCAAGATCTCGACTCGTATATGCCTTCGACAACCTTTACCCACGTGTCTGTCATCTGCTTTTCTCTTGCAACCTTCCATTGGTATTGTACATTCTGATGGTGGTCCTTACGAACCTATACGCAAAGCGTCATTGTTACATTTGACTCGGATGACGGTGTTTTTGGTGGCCGTTGCCATGGCGGCTCGTCAGAGTGAGTTGGCTAGGGAGAACAGCCACATTCGCTTTAGTAAGAATTCATCGAAGGGGGCTCTGCCTCTTCCGGTGGAATCCAGTGCCAAGAATCAGTGTCTGGATGAGACTCCGCGTCCTGAAGTTATTAAGGCCCTGGCCGTGAACCTATCGACTGGTGAACGGTCTAAGTACCCTGTTTGCACGTTGAAAGCCTTTCTTGGACACATGCAACTGCTGTCTACAACACAACCACAGAAGGATAGGACTAATCCCTAAACGCCCCTCTTCCTTTAGTAGCCAAGAACTCAGTCACGCCATCCTCTACTCCAGTTCCTACGACTAGGATTGCAGCTTGGATTTGTGATATGATTTGCTGTGCTTATGACATAATTCCCAATCATTTAACTTTCCCCCGTCCAGTGTGAGCATATGAGTTGAGAGCGTTACTCCATCCTGGGCATTTGCAGCAGGTGCGCCCTTGGACGAAATGGTGACTGATAGCGCATAGCACAGTAAGAACAATTTCATTAGCAACTATCTGTGAACGTTAGCGCACAAATCAAGGAATATATGAGGGTAGCAATGCACAAAAGTAATGCCTGGCTGCTGAACGAAAGAGTCGCCGATTTGCTTTAGGTGAGTATCTTTCTGAATTGAAATTGTTAAATGTAAAGGTATTGTTTTTGCATTTTAGCTCATGGTTCAGCTCGACCTACACTCGTTGGACAAAGTCTGCTATTAACTAAATGGAAGTATTTTCGGATAGTAGCGAAAACGTTATTTTAAAGATAAAGTTAGTTTTTTAGTCTTCTGTACAGCCGTAGCGCCTGAGAAGACTATTGCAACGACTTTGTCCGTCCGTCCGTCTCTTTTTTCAACTTCGCAACGGTACTAGATAGAGGCGACCACTGTTTACAACGTTAGATTCAGTGTCAAAAGTTAGTTAAATAACATGGTAAATTAAAACACCTTTACCTCCTTATAGCTAATAGACTTCTTCGACGTAACTAAATTAAATAATAACATTTCATCGTCGAATTGAAATCCTAAGGATTTGTATTAATGTAGCCATAAAAACAAAAACATTTAAGCTTCGTTTAAAAGACTCTTGTCACATTGTTGCATGAATGAGTGCCTGTTTGCTACTTACGAAACTAAAACTGCCGTTAAAAAAATTAGGCCTAAAAAATGAAAATTACGCCTTAAATCACGTTACCATGGCAACGTCAAGATACTACGAGTCGCTGCTGGCTTTCTCAACAGCGTCTCTCCTGTCCCTTCCCTACTACCACTGCTCTATATAGGCTACGTTGCGCATTACGTTGTAACACTGTAACTGTGTGCCCGGATCGAGGCATACCGTGTTCAAAAATGAATAGGCTTACTGTATACTATCCAAATCTCCGTCAGTTGCTACTTACGAAATGAAAGTTGTAAATTAGGCCTAAACGCTGACAATTATGCCTAAAATGTAAAATAAGCTTAAAAACGAACACATTTTTAACGGGCAATTCTGATGGTTACTGCTTTTAGATTATACTAGCTGTACCCCCGGCGTAACATAGCCGGTCTAGCCAGTTCCCTCATACCTGAGCGAAATACTGTAGTGGGCAGAATTGAATAAAAAGGGTGCCAACTGCCCCATGCTTCCTCCTACGGACTCCCCTGCAGCCTACCCCCTTACATTCTGCCATTGTCTGGTCAGATTTCCTTATACCCCCGTAACCCCTTTCCCGTCCCGCACTGGTTTCCCCTATTGTGTGGTCAGAATATCCCCATCCCTGCTTCCTCTCCTTTTGAACCCCTGTTGATTTGTTTTGTTATGGAAGTAAATTACCATAATTTCCATGGAGGACGCTCAATTGCCCGTTTCTCCGTTCTGATACCAAGCGCAATAAACCCAACAACGGTCGTGCATGCAGTGATTGTTACTCAACCAACTTTGAAACTCTTCAAGTTGCTAAAAGAGCTAGCACTTAAATCAATATTTAGATTGTTACTGATTGTTACAGGCCACATCCGTTTGTTTGACATTGTCGGTCGCTCGCCCTCTTTCATTATACACCCTCTTTCATTATAGTGCATAATGATGAATTTGCTTGCCCAACCTAAGCGTATTATATAGATAGATGCGTCACTGTTGGTAGTGGCATAACTGTACATTGCCCATCTCGACTAGGTGGTCGCTGTAGCCGCTTGTATTTATCTGAAAATACCTACCATTAGTGTTAACCCACTCATCGTCCCTGCTCTCACTGAACAGGTTAGTTCAACAAACGAATGTGGCGATGCGTGGCACTGCATGCTGGGAGGCCAACATGCACGCCCGTAGGTGGTGAAATTTAAGGTCTTTGAGCATGGAACATAAATATAAACGATGTTAAGCTAGTAACAAAGGTAAGTATTTTAGGATTAGTAAAAACTATTTTTATCTTTAAAATAACCTTTATAATGGTCCAGATTTAAGTCCAAAATGTAGTGTTACTGTGTGTGTGCATTAGCAGCTTTTAATATGGTAATATTTACGTACATTTATGTTTCTATGTATAAAATGAGATATTGCCTAATGAGCAATTATCACTTGAACGAATTATTTTTTAATTCCTTACAAGTTGAGTGCATTTTAGTAGTACAAAAATTCGCCGAGATGGGCAATGTAATCAGCTATATTCTTGAAAAGTTTACTGTTATGCATCCCTCTTTGATAATAGAATTCTTCATAACTTCCTAACGCTAAGTATTCATTTAATATGAGCTTACTTCTCAGAGAAAAAAAAATAGAAATTTACAAATATTACTTAAATAATTCGTTAAACTGAGAGTATGATTATTAAAACGAATTGATTTACATGCGAGCTGCTCAAAACCCATATGAATTATGCTGCGCAGAAATCGAAAAAAAAACCGTAATTTACGCAGCATGTTTGTGTGGCTGTTGTAGTTTGTGTTGATATTTTTCTAAATCCAGTTTATCCCTGAAACCAGGGATGTTGTCCAGTCCCACAAGTCATTAAAACACGATTACACATTTAGTTTTTGTTTGGGTTTTAGTTGCTTGTTTGTTTCTTAATGTTTTCCACAGTTCAAAATAATGTGAGATCAACATTTATGCGTACGCTGAAGTAAAGAAAATCTTGAACAAGTAATACGGTTTAAAGGACAAATACACAAAATTCCGTATAAACAGAGAGAAACAAACTCTTGATTCATTATACTCTAAACCATGCGCATTGGCTGTTTGCCGTGACGTCACCATGAGTTAGCCAATGACGAACGAGAACAACGGCTGTTTGGCCGTCTGATTGGACTAGCCCAGTCACGTGATATGCACATCACAACAAACAGCCATGACGTGTGGTATAGCATTTGACAAGTCAAGTTATTATCTCGATCTTTAAAATTGTGGCCAGTGTATTAAAAATAAAACTCCCCTGTTGCCAAGACTGGAACCATCATCAAAGCTTGCTCAGATCTATAAACCATCCAAGTTGCACTGAGTTATCTTGTCATAAAATCCTAACTTATTAAAAATTCCTGATAAATCGAATTCTGTTTTGTAGAAGAAATCGTCGAGTGGGTCTCTTCCTGTCATATGCTGGGTAAACACTTCACTTATACCACACGCCATGGCTGTTTGCTGTGACGTGCATATCACGTCACTGGGCTAGTCCAATCAGATGGCCAAACAGCCGTTCTCGTTCGTCATTGGCTAACTCATGGTGACGTCACGGCAAACAGCCATTGCGCATGGTTTAATACTCTTCAAGCCTCCTTATTCCTACGCAACACTTTATAATCATCTACTGCATTTAACTTTCACTTCTTTCGATATATTATTACTCATTTGTTTTATTTCAACCGAAGTAAAAGGAAACACACGTCTAATAAAAAAAACACCTTCAGACTAACGATTTTCGGTATTTCTCATTATTTATAGTGCTTGAAGAACGCTGCAACGAGGTTTAATACTCAACTGCATGGGAAATTTTATACGTCTGTGTCTTTGTTAGACCATAAAATAAAACTGTGTTCACATTACCCATGTTTCTCTTATTTTTCTTGCAGTTCTTGTCTAATATTGGCTACTGTCCTCAAACCGACACTCTTATTGACCAGTTCACATCTAGGGAAACATTGACTCTCTTCGCCCGACTGAGAGGTGTCAGTAGTAAAGACATACATTCAACTGTTGATACCGTAATCCAACAGTTCAAACTTAAAGAGTATGCTAACAAGATCACGTGTAACTACAGGTTTGAGCAATCCTAAATTTAAGTGTCATAACCTAAAAATCTTGAGCACGTATCACGTGAGCAGGGTTTTATACTTTTTGTCACAAATTAGGGGCCTTTATTCAGTTTTTCATGATCTCCAGTCAGGCTTCTTCCATAAGGTTGGCTGCAATTGGCATTGGTTTATCTCCTTTTTTTCATCCCGTAATGAAACGGGATTCAACACAAGTAAACTGTTATAACACGTATAGTTTAATACATTGCTTTATTTGCGGCTAAAACCCAGTTATTGCTACGAAGAACGCACGATTCCGCATAGACTTCCATGTCACTGAGCGCATCTTTTCCCCATAAATGGCGATATTTCAATTTCCAGAACGATTCTGACGTGAAAGTCCAGTTAGTAAACTAAGCCGTCACACAACTGAGCAGTGACACGACGTAGTATTATTGTATATAACTCTATGCTGGAGCCAGTTACTGGGTTAGCTGCAAGGTGCACTGGTGGGAGAAAAGAAGAGCGTCTTACTGAAGCCAATGCTATTAGACTAGATTTCTTAGGCCTAAAATGCGCGATTTTTGTCGATTTGTTGGCAGTTGCTGACATTTTTAAGCAAGTGGAATCTTTATTTTCGAATTACAATCTAAGCAGCATAAGGGATTGGAGAAAACAACGGTTTTTTAAGCCTACGAAATCCACTCTCAAAGCACTGGCTTGACTAGAAGTGCCGTTGTTTAACCCACCATTTCAATCTAGTGCCCCTTGCAAGTATCTCTCTTGTAACAATATGACGTCACTTGACGTTGGTCAATAGTGAATTGCAAAGAATTTTAAAGTGAAATGCGAAATTTGCGATGTGACTAATATACAAAATGCAAGGCGTTTCAAAGCAGTTCCCAATATTTTTCGAAAATAGTGAATCTGACAATGTGATTTAGCATACAAAAGCTAGCCTCGTTCACAGTTACTTAAACTACACAGTTTTTCCCGTGCGTATTCACTGTTCAAAAGCCATCATTCGTTTCATTGGAAATGTGGAAAACAAGCTGGGAAGCAACAGATTCTGTGAAATTAAAGTCACCAAATTAGGTTCTTTGCTCGCCCCTTCAATGGAAGCCAGTATGTTGAAATTAAAATCCAGTCTTTGCCTAAAATCGAGGCAGCGTCAGTTCCTCCTTAGATCAGTAAGCCAGGAGATTTGCTGACTGTGCCGTCTTAACATGAAAATCAGATATTTTTTAAATTTCTTACATGGAGAAACATTTTGTAGTGCAGATTTGCCATGGTCGGACAGCATATGAGAGCCATACGACAGCACTGAGTCGTATATTGTCTAACCACTCATCTTTCCTAACGGAACTTTGATTTACACTCTGGTGTCATCTGCACTAGTATACAGTAAGATCTTCACAACGAACAACAAAAAATTTATGTGGTTGTTTCGCAAAATAAAAAGGGTTTTTATAAGATATAAAGTTCTTAAGATAGAAGGCCTCTTTATACAGCAACCTACAAGTGATGCAATATCAAGATTCGTTATGCAGGGTGTAAAAAAATATTTATAGATAAACACGAAACTAAATTGAACTCGTGTACATTGACATTGTATTTGCATTGCGAGAATACTATCAAGATGTAGCAATGCCCCCAAGTTAGAAATACAATGCTCCTTGAAATTGCAAAAAAAAAAATAAAACAACTTGGCCCGTTTTATTGGTCTTTCTATGGTTTTTCTTACTTAACGGGGATTCATTCCCTTTGGAGATTCCCTAGAGACATTGTCCATTTTGATTAAGTAACCTCAACTTTAACCAAAACTCCACTTCTATAGCCACGCAAAAAAACTATCTCAGCTGCTAATTACGACTGAAGATCTTAAAATGTTATAAAGTCTGTATTTATCCTCCTCTCGCGTACTGCATTCAAGCCTTAGGGCGCGTTTATGCAGCGACTCGCCTTTGCATTCTCGCAGCTAGAACTCAATCGCGATGGGAAAGGTGACATTGCCATGTTAACAACGCTAAATGGGTTAGCTAAATCCGACATCGTTTGAGTAAATACTTGCAGTCTTATAATCCGTGCCAATAATATAAAGAATTCCTCATGACGAAACAATTTTCCCAAACGCTTCTGAACTCACTGTTATTTGTTGTTTTCGATGCGAGGCGGCAGACATAAAACCGCCGCCATGTTGGAATTTGAGGTGATTTCTAGCTTCTAGCTGCGAGAATGCAAAAGTAAGTGGTTGCGTAAACGTGACCTTAACGTTCCCATCATATTGAATCTATTGCTATTCTCAAAAACAAAAAACAAAAAAAAGGAAGAAAATACTAATAAATGGTGTCCTGGACTTCCCAGTAAGCCTTACGAGCTTCGTTTGTGTCTGCTTAAAAGCTGCTCACTCTTGTCGCTTCGACAGTAACGATTTTGGTGATAGTTACAAATATTTTAAACCTCACTACACCATACCACCTATTCTGTGCGTGGTGTATCTTGAGTCCTGGAAGTATTTTACGAGCGACTACGTCTTCCCGGCTTTAATCGGCGGCTGCCATTGTTTTTGTAACCATCTTGGATATCAACAAGGCACTGTGCTGCCAAAAACGTACAATCGATTATCTGTGTTCATTCTGCGGCGAACTCAAGATAGGCCGCGCACACTTTAATTACTACTATCCAGTAGCCTTCATACTTTAGTAAATAAAGCAGAAAGCCAAATCGGCTCGATTAATGATAAATAAGAGCCGCTGCAAACCTATTGCTATTGGCTTTTGGACTTAAAATGTAAGACTGGCTGAGCGAGAATTTGAACCCTCGACCTTGTAGACCAAAGGCGGACTGCTAAGCCATACTACCAAGGCACTACTGATTAGGCCATGTCAGAATGGCTTAGAAGTAAGGCGTCAACCTTTGGCCTTTGGTCCAAGTCGTGCTGTGGTAGTCTGACATTTAAGTCCAAAAGTTAACGAAAATGCGTTCGCATCTGCATTTATTAATTTGCATACTTAGGAACACCCTCTAAACCGACACCATCAACATGTTTTCTTCTCTCATAGCTCTTTTCTAGCCGTGCTGATCTCTGCCTTGGAACAACTTAACGAAATACCTGGCTCTTGTGTTTGTCTATTGTAGTCTTTTTTTTTTTTTTTTTTTACTTTTTTGGTTATTATGCACCGTTTTCTTGCCGACATTGTTTATAATTATAATAACTCGTCCCTTCGATCGCAGCTTTTGATTCTGCACACCCACTACTGGCAGGTCCTGGTTAAACAATCAGTCTGAATGTTATAAATATTATATCCGTCCATACGGTGTACCCTTGTTTTAATGTGCTTGCTGACAAATGTACACCGAACGACGTAAAAGAAACTATATAGAGCTATTTCCTAGCAAAAAATTGTCCTTCTCCATCCGGAGATAGTCTTAGCAGTTAAAAGAACTTTTTTGGCCTTTCTTCCTTTTTACAGTCGAACTGTGGTGATTATTAGAGAATCAAGATTAGGCCGCGGACACTTTAGTGCTTAACGTTATCTAACGCCTCGTACATGCACACGCGTAACTTGACGCGCATACAAGCAGACACAGAAAAGAAGGCAGCGCTGGTGTATCCACGATCACGCGTAAAAAGGGGTGAGAATGACCGACCGACTTGACCTATTTACAAATCCCTCTATTGAATACCCAGTTTCGTAGTAGCTGGAGGGCATAAAAACCCGTCCTGCCGTGCGGCTCACGCGGAAAAGTTGAGTCTACGCCAACTCCAATGCGCTGCCGATTCGCAATGGATTATGGGTAAGCGATAGGGGAGAAACCAGTATTCTTTTCTGCGTTCGCGTCTACGCGCGTCAAGTTACGCGTGTACATGTACGAGGGGTAAGGGACCCAACGCAGACGGCGGCCAGGTCGCTGCGGCCAACGAGAATGCTTACGGTATATGTAGCAACGCGCACTTGGCTGCGTGTTCATTTTTCACCACGTGATCGAGAATTATCAATGAAAAACAGACGAGGTCGCGCGCCACGTCGTCGTGGTTTTTGGCCACGGCGACCACTGGCCGCGCGACCTGGCCGTTCAGTGCGCGGGAGCCCTAAGACTGTTTTAGTTGGTCATTAAATTAAAAACTCATAAGCGCTTGACCTCATTGAGAATCGTAGGCCATTCAACTCATTTATGGTCTGAATAACCTTGTGGCTTCTTTTTTCCCACTTCTTATTTATAGTCTGGGTACAAAGCGCAAGTTAAGTGCCTCACTCGCTGTTATTGGGAACCCTGCCTTGGTAATGTTAGATGAACCAACAACTGGCGTCGACCCGGCTTCTCGCAGGATGATGTGGGATGTGATTTCGTCGAGCAAAGCAAATGGGACGGCCTTCATTCTTACATCACACAGGTAAGAATCAAACTTTTAAGTGAAAAAACGACCATCACCGATTTTTACATTCTGATGTAACAGAATGCAACAGAATGCTGGCCTGGCTGGTGTAATAGGCGAAATCGCTGCTCGGTTCACAACACTAGTCAGCGATACCTCAGTCACCCTTAGTCAAGACGATTTGGTCCCGCTGATTTGGTTCCATCAGACAATTTTTTCCCAGACAATTTGTGCCGCCGATTTGGTCCCCCGGACAATTCGGTCCTGGGAAGGTAATGATTTTTAAAAAATTACGTGCATTTAGGACTGAAATTATGAGCAAGGGGTGGGGAAACTACATGAACACGGGCAGTGTATGATAATGGCCTTTTCAACAGCTCGGCCCTAATTTATAACACTGTTGTATTTTTGTTGTTTTTGGAGTATTCTTGAACGGGATAAAATGAACGGCACTTTTTTTTACAATATTTTTTTGTTTTACGATAGTAAAATTGGGAGTTTGGTGTCTCACCATGGCGAAGCAAGCAACTCGGCTAGTTTACTATTACACGATTTAGACTTTGGTTTAAAACTTTTGTACTTGGCTTTAACGCTTTTGCACTTGAATTTAACACTTGTGTACTTTGCTTTAAAGCTGAAAAATAAAGTATTTTCGAAAACTTTACAAACCTTATGTAACAAACTAACCAGACTAAAGAGAATGGAAAAAATGGCTCACAAATACCCGAAAGACATTACAATACCAACACCATTAAGTCGGACAGATATGAGAAAGTCAACTTGTAACTGCAATATTATATTTCAGATTTTACAAGAATTTTCTGTTAGTTTTTCAATTTGTGGTCATCGTGGCTGAGTTGTGAGAGAGCTCAGCCTGGTTGCTGGAGGTTTGCGGATCTGGTCGAACCCCTGGAAAGGGATCTTGGCAAAGTCCCCGCCAGGACTGCCGGCCAGGGTAGCGTGAGAGGCTACCATGCTCCTTCAGCGGCTATGGGAACTATTCTGGCAAATTCTGGACAATCTTTCGGCCCCTACGATGATCGGAGGAATCGAATCCCCGGGTTGGCACCTCCCTTTACCACATATTTCTTCTTCTCTAGAAGTCTGGTAATGTTCAAAATCGAGCCGGTTCATCCATACAAGCATTAAGTTGCTTAAGTTGCTTCGGCTGACTTAAGGCTCAAAGAAATTAATTGAAAAAAAAATACGAATTTAAATTCGGTGAAGCTGCAAGTTTTTTACGTTGAAAAATTATTGTATACGCTATTGAAATTGCACCTTTCAGGAAAAGTTATCAGAGATTTTGGTATGAAATCGAACTAATTTCACAACTAGATTTATAATTTTCCCCACATTGTTTCCCTCCTTATCGGTAAGGAAATTGCGGGGGGGGGGGGGGAAGTCGACGAAGGAAATGACTAGTGTGATGGTGGGAAGCGGATTCAAAAAGGGCAAAATTTGAGTGACGTCATTTGTGTAGGCCCCTTATTTTTCCGTTGCCTACCCGACATCGCGGCTGGTATGAAGCTTCACTGTACCGGGTGTTTAGTTTCGTTTTCAATTGTTTTCTTGGAACGTCGCAGTAAAAATTCTTTAATTATGTTGTAAAACATTGCCGTAATTCAGTAAATTACTTGCAACAATCTGCTTAATTTTTCAGTGTAAAAGGAAAGTACATAAATGTTAAATTCAAGTGCAAAAGTGTTAAAGCAAAGTGCAAAAGCGTTAAATTCAAATGCATAAATGTTAAAGCAAAGTACAAAAGCGTTAAATTCAAATGCATAAATGTTAAAGCAAAGTGTAAAAGCATTAAATTCAAATGCATAAATGTTAAAGCAAAGTGCAAAAGCGTTAAACCAAAGTACAAAACCTGAAAATAGATTTAAATTTGGATCTGGCTTTGTTGTTTATATTGTTGTGTATTCTTAAATTGTTTATAAGCAGCTGTACCAGCTGTACCATGTACAGCTTGTTTTTTTTTTAATTTAGTGTGTTTTAAGACGAAGCGGTACAGTCTTTTGCCAAAAACTGTTATAACTCTACATATGAACATCTTCCAAACGTATAAAAAAGTTGTAAAATACTGCTTTATGTTAATTTAATAATGGAATAGATTAGTTCTTACCTGAAATTACATAGTTTAATTAGTTACTATTCGTTTATTTATCACTGTTTTGTAAATAGTAAACACGAACACTAAAGAATGGCCTACACAAATACAGCCAAGTGAGCCTTTAAATCTGAGGGCGATTATATCACTAAATGGCGGTAGATACAAGTAATAGAAGATTCCATTCAAAGATCCCCACCAACGAGTTTAAACTGACTTGTTTATGGCCCGTTGTATACAAATTCCACGATTTATGTTGGTCCTGGTTTCGAACGTTGAAGAGCGATTAAAGGGAACTTTTGAACCCTTTTCCTATTGTGATGACGTTGCAACTCTCTTGCGGTGGGATTGGTCGCGAATGTGGTGGTAAATGGAAGGGACTATTGTGTTTTGATATCACTGGTCGCTGGAAGTGGGTAGGCTTTTATTTACAACTGCAGTATAAAATATCGCAGGGTAACTCGTTAATTTGTACCCAGGGCCACCTGACTACCTGAATAATACGTAGGTTGAATTATTTATAAAGTGGTATAGGGGCTACTTGAATATAAGTGGTTGGGTAACTTTACAATGTCATTTCCAAGCCATCACGATATAAACAAATATCAGTGTAAACTAGAAAATGTAGACAAACATAAATCAATGTCAAAGCAAAACAAGAATTTAAACAAATACAAAAACTGATTATGCTAAAAAAAATCGTGAGCTCACGGCTCATAGTGGGTAACAGTGGTTGGGACAGGTACAGCGGTAGTTGAAGAACGGAGGACACAATCGCTACGCGTAGAAGCCATCATAACCAATGCTCCGATTACGCTCTTATTAAATGAAATAAAAGAACGACATATAGGTTCCAAAAATCTACTAAATAGGCCTAAACATTCAGGCATGCAATACGACCGCGGTCAATATTTTTGGAGGGGGGACAACAACCACCATCCCCTCATCACACCCAAGAAAACATCTCATTCTGAAAAATGGGCCTCAGTCGGAAATACTTAGATTTATGAAACAAAATGTATATGAATAAAAAATAATTAATAATATTTTGACACAGGTCGGGGTAAAAAAAATTTGGCTTTGTATCCGTTGATCCCAATCTGGACCCCCCACCATCGCCACCACCTTACCGGATGCCAGATGAAAAGTATAACAAACCACCCTTGTCTGTGTGTGACTGTTGGCAGAGTTGAGGGGATGGGAAGAAGTTTCTGGTTTGTTAGCTTTCTTTGTTGGAAGAGGGGGGGGGGGGGGGTGTTAGGGTGAGCAAACCTGTATATTGCATTCGTTATTCAAACATAATGCGTATTAGCTTTTCAGTTAAGTAAAGTACATGATTCAAGACGAGTAACATTAATGACCAGTCAATTTCTAATTTTCTTCTACAGATAAATAATCTTACAAACGGAAGACGAAGCTCTCTACTTTTTTATTATTTTTTCTATCGAACGTAATCGTATAATGAATTTGGAATTTTACCTTTATTATGTACTTAGCGCTGCCTTCGAAATCCGTCATCGTACCGGGAAAATGTCGGGGCTCCTCCGTATTACAGCTACGCTCCTAGTACGCACTATTCCGTTGCTCGCGAACCGGACTCACATGTTTGTCGAATTGATACTACACAACTGTTACTCTAAATAATATTCCGATAACTTCCACCGAATATACAATAATTACCTGATTAGCAGGACCCACTATTTGTATGACATAACTACCCGAATTGTCAATATGCGTAGAATACTGTGACACGTTTTGGCGAAGCATAAAGTAGCCGCCATGTTTTTTTAACGGTTGCCCAAAAAAGAACGACAGATAGGAATCCGTTTTCCGTGCGATGTTGTCAAAACGTGAAAGTAACTAGTCCAATTCTGTTACAACTTCTTTTTCATACGGAAGCATAATTGGCAAAAAATGTTGGTCAAGGGCCTAGACCCATTCATATGCAAACGATTTAATCATAAACTATTCAATACAAAAGCCTACAATTTGCTGGCACGTGTTCTCATCAAAAATCATGGCACTTCTGGCCTGACGCTAATAAGTGATACGAATGACCCGTTAGAATAAATGAC
>JAHWFP010011590.1:19335-35756 GCA_023313725.1 Lithobius niger | reverse complement strand
AAAAGAATGTCTTCTTACTGAAGCCAACGATTTAATCATAAACTGTTCAATTCCAAAGCCTACAATTTGCTGGCACGTGTTCTCATCAAAAATCATATTTAACAGACGATATTACAGGCACTTCCGGCCTGATGCTAATAGTGATACGAATGACCCGTTAGAATAAATGACTCGAGTGGGACGTGACGTCGTTAGACAATAGCCACGACTCACCCCGTTTTGCTCCCCGACTGTATAGAGCAGTGACATAACGTATTGTATATATAACTATGGTGGAGCCAGTAACTCGATTAGCTGCAAGGGGCACTGGAGGGGGAAAAGAAGGTCTTCTTACTGAAGCCAATGCTATTAGACTGGATTTCTTAAGCCTATAACGCGCGATTTTTTTTTGGATACCGAAAAATCGGTCGACTCAGCATTTCTACTTTGGTTCAAATTCATGACTTATACGCACAGTTCGATCACGCAAAACCAAAAGTCAAAGATTTTCACCTCGAAACTTGCGAATTTTCGACAACATTTTGCTGGTTGACTTCTTCAGGCAGTTAAACCACCAGCACCCACACTCACAATCCTTCCAAACCCAACAAACTTCCAAAATTCAAAACTCCCTCCTCTTCACATCACAGTAGGCCTTGAGTCAGCATTCAAGCTGGTGTTGGCACTGCTCATAGTCGATGTTTCTTCATCTGTTTCTTCCTCCGTAGTTGGTGGTGCGGGGAGGAATTTCTTCCAGCTTGCTTCCAGCCTAGTTTTGAATTGGGGTGTCACCATGTTACTAATCATTTTACAGGCTGGTTCTTGTGTGTTCAGTAGTTTTATTGACTTGCCTTTACACTGCTGAATGGCCATTGATTCTAAGGCACTGAGGTGTGCCCCCTTGCTGGAATCCGACTTGAGCAAGATTTTAGGCTGCTCCCAGTCAATCTTGTGTTTAGATTTCTTGGAATGCATGGCCACTGCATTAATTTTGTCTTCTTCATGGGTGCCTTTCCAGTGCTTCTTAACTCTAACACAAATCCGACGTTTTGTCTCTCCAATGTACCCACATGGGCACCCCCTGCATGGGATCCAATAGACTACCCTGGTGGTATTGGGTAGTCTTTCATCATCGAAGTCTGCGTCTTCTTCCACCCCTCCTCTCGTGCCTTCCTGTTCTGGTTGCCGATCTTCATCTTCATTCGTCTGTCGGGCTCTTACCGTCCTCGACCTGGTTTGGTACTGGTGTTGGTGGTGTTGTCTCGCATATTCCGCCTCTTTCTGCTCTCCAGTGTTATTGGCCCCAAGTTCGCCAGTGGTGGAGTTTGGCTTTTCCTTTTCTTCTTGCCTCAAAATCATACTTCCTAGCAGTTTTCTGAGGTTTTTGGGATTGCGGAAAAAACAGGTTATCCCTACTTTGGCCAGGGCTTTTTTAACCCTTTCTCCTCCCTTCGGAAAATAAGTGACAACCTCAACCGGACTCTCATTGGGTGGGTCTTTCTGCTTCATTTGGCGCAAGGGGTCTTTCCAGGTATTGGCTTTCTGAATAGCTTCATTAACGGCGCGATTTTTGTTTTTGGAAAAGACAACGTTTTTTTAAGCTTAAGAAGTCTGCCTTAAGAAGACTGTCTTGACTAGAAATGCCGTTGTTTTCCCTTAGATTTGAATCTAGTGCACCTTGTAGTTATGCCCTCCAGATGCTATCTCGTAGCCAATATGACGTCACTTGCCGCTGCTCTATTTCAAAAAAGCTACTTTATGCATAAAATGCATAAGCAGTTAAAGAAAAAGAATGAAAATCTGAACAGAATCACAGGATTTACAGGCAATCAAAGTTCGCAGTATAAGTTGCTCTGCAGTAAATTGGGGATGTAGGGTTAAGGCTACTAAGGTTTACGGGTCGATGGTGTTCTGCAATGCCACGAATGAGTGAATAACACAACACTTACGTCTCCAAGTCACGCTACTTGCCTACCTTCGTCTAGGGTAATGATGCTAGGAGTTGATCTATTGTCCGACTTGCCACAGGGTTAAGGCGGGGTTCATCTGTCCTTCAGGACACAACAACCTTCCACTACTACTACTACACTAATTGGTTGTGCTGTCCGAATTCTTCTTTTATATCTGAACATAACTGTATTAGGCAGGGAGCCAATCGCAGGCCATGCCTGAGAGTTGACACCTTGCCCACTGGATAGCAGCGAATGGCAACGTCCTG
Organism: Lithobius niger; assembly: GCA_023313725.1. Lineage (NCBI taxonomy): Eukaryota > Metazoa > Arthropoda > Chilopoda > Lithobiomorpha > Lithobiidae > Lithobius > Lithobius niger. The sequence continues at coordinate 33,559 of JAHWFP010011590.1, read as the reverse complement.
TGTACCGTATACTAATGTCTAAATACAGGGGTGTGCAGAGTTCACCCTTCTTCAAATGTACGTGTTTATACTTTTTTGCATGTTATGGTGAACTACAGTCTACAGTGCAGTTTATATTGATTTTATACTGATAACTTTGATCGCCTGGACATATCCTGCAATTCTCTTCCGATTTTCTGTGTGTTTTTCTTTTTCCTTTGACGTTGGCATGTGGTTCTCTACAACTTTCTAATTTACACCACTATTCTACATCATGTAATTTAAAAGTTAGCATGGTGATGACCTTGAAGGGATATATCAAGGTCACTTAACCCGACATGTTCAAGTAGCCCGTAGATGACTTTTTTATCCTATCAACCTATTAGTCAGATAGTCGTTAATGTAATAAAATACTCTCCTTCGGTACGGAGTTATGACTCGCACTATGTGGTTTTCACATGGACGAAACGAAACGACGAGTTAAACTATAGCCTACAGTTAATTTCATAATACATTTTAGGTTCATATTTTGCCGCAGAGCTGCTCTCGGTAAAGAGAGTAAATCTCTGCTCATTCATATTGTAATTTAACCATCTCGGGGCATGTATAAGGAGGGTTTTTATAGTCAGCGGCTTGCGACTCGCTTGCAAGCGGAAACGCTGCCCGTTTGTTATTTCAATGGGAAAGCGTTCCCCGCGGCCAAGCGACTCGCAAGCTGCTAACTTTAAAAACATCCCCATACCCAACACCTACGTGGTTTGTCACTCACTTTTAAACGAGAATATTTTGAGAGCTCTTCATATTTAATAGGATTCTCTCTCTCTTTTTTTGCAGTATGGACGAATGCGAAGTATTGTGCAACCGACTGGGAATAATGAAAAAGGGAAAATTTACATGTCTAGGCACAGTTCAGCACCTCAAGTCCAAGTTTGGGAAAGGTTTTAAGGTGATTCTCATGCTACCTACAGAAACAATCAGTGCTGATACAGAGCAACGCCTGGCAGAATTAATCAAGTTTATGGAAACAAATTTTAGAGGCTCGAAAATGGTAGTTGACCGAAAAGTAAGCTTCTCTAATGATTATAGGCATGGTTGTTGTAGTACATATAGAGTTGGAATTCGAAGTAATAAAGTTCTTACGCCATTCTGCACTGTAAAAACATGTGTGTTACAATAAACGCATTTTAGGCCGGCTGCACCGAACCACAACATCTTATGACAAAACGTTTTGTGTTAAGGTGTCTGATAACGATCAGTAGGCTGGTGCTTAGTAAACCAAAGTAGCAGCCCGGGATTGTAAGAGTGGTCAAAAGTTCCCTTTTGGGGTCAGAAAAAACCGCAATTTTTTTTCCGATGTGGCACAAAATCATCTGCCCTCATCTTTAGCCCAAAATCTTGATAAAAAGCCAAAAACGGCACGAAAATATACAAATTAAACTTCAGCCATTTCCCCAGATAGAGTAAATTAATAGGAACCAAAAGTTTCCTTTTGGGGTCATAAAAAAAACATAATTTGTTTATTCGATGTTGGGCAATATATCTACCGCCCCCCCAACTCTAGCCCAAAATTCTCTACAAAAAATCGAGAACGGTATGAAAATACACAAATTAAACTTTAGTCATTTCCCCAGATATACTGATCTAATAGGTCACCAAAAGTTGCCATTTTTGTCAGTAAAGACCACATTTTATTTCCGATGAGGGAAAATATCTTCTGTCCCCATCTTTGGCCCGAAATTATGAAAAAGAGCCAGAAAATGTGAAAATACACAAATTATACTGCATATCCCCTTCTCTGTCCCCAACCCCCCTGCCCACATAGCGTTAATGATTATTGCACAACAATTATTAATTTTACAAACGTGGAATTTTTTCTTCCTCTCGTGAGGTGTTGACGTCACAATTCTTCCCACTTGTCATGACCGATCGCCATCATTTTTTCCCCATTGTGCATTATTACTATGGCAAAAGTGTGCGCCGTTAATTGGACTGGAGGGAAATTAATTTCTGAGGCGGTACGCTACTCAATCACTCTTTATCAGTATAGCAATGGGAAGCATGTCTTAAACAAGTGCGTGTGGTGGAAGAATTGGAAGTAACGCATCGAATTTCGACAGTCTAGCAAAATTGTAAAGATAACCATGCTGTGACGCACACCTATGCCACAAATTTACCAGCCAGTGTCAGAATGGGCCGCCCGGGAACCTGTGCATCCCCGGGAAAGTCCCCACTATGGGAGGCCCTTGTCTAGAAAAAATATTTTTTGAAATTTACTGAAAATTGCACCTCGAAGTTGCAGGAAAATGTTTCAAATGCACTCTTACTTCTTTAAAATACACTAGCTTACAGGGCTCTAGTGCCCTCACCAACACCCTTCACCCCCAACTGTAATAGGAGGCCACTGTTTCGAAGAAATATTTCACAAAAATTTGAAATGAATTCGTATGAAAATTGCATCTCTTAAGTTATAGGAGAAAGTTTAAAATTCACACTGTTATCTTTAGAATACGCAAGTTTACAGGATTTTGTCCCGGATTCCCCCCAACCACACACACTACAGAAGGTCTTACTTTCAACAATTTTTTTTTATTTGAAATGAATTGCTATGCAAATTGCATCTCTAAGTTGAGGAAAAAATTACAAATTCAGACTAGCTTACGGCAATTCCCCCTCCCCCCCCACACACATACATGTGCGAGGCACCCCGAGGCTCCTACATGACATTTCCGGGAAAGCTAGCTTCCACCTATTCCGATGCTGTTACCAGCCTCCAATAGAGGCGAAAAAATGGCGGTTTCGACTGGCAACATCAACTGAAGTGTGACCCACAATTTCGTCCCAGTTTGTGATCCAAACTAGGCTACTCGTCAAAGAGACGTAAAACTTACATCAGAAGATGTAGATTGCCATGTAGATTGCTTTTAGTGGAACAATACCATTTCTTTGGTCGTCGTGGCGACCTCCACAAACAGATAACGCGAAAATGTTTCCTCTCCCATAGCCTAATATAGTTATCCTTGTGACATTACAAACTTCAGTACTCACAGCATTATACCAACTAGCTGGTTACCCATGTAAAGGCCAAACTCCACTTACGCGAGACCAGCCAGCTAGCGATATCGCGAGTCCAAAGCTGCAAAGCGTGGACGCAGAGCGACAGCGCTTGCTAGTATCCCATTTGAGCAGCTGAAGTGCAACAGTAGGAGCCGAAACTCCATATGCGCGATGCGCGGGCTACAACGTCTTGCCAAGGCAAGTGGGGCCATCTCGTGCGTTTCTGCTCAGCCTAGAATCTTTTAGCTAGTGGGTCGTATCGCTCAGCTCGCGCTGCTAGCAACCAATCAGGAAGAAGAGTCGATGACGTTTCAGGCAAGATGGCGACGTTAAAAGAGGCGTTGTGTATCCCTGCGCTCGATCGGTTCGTCAGTCAAGTTTAGCTAAATACTGTAATTGTGAAACAAACAAAATGAATCGGCACATAGACAGGCGTGCATTTAATAAACGGGGTCATGAAACTGCATGCACACTAGGTTCAAATCGCGATGCGCGCTATTGTTCGTCTCCGATCAACATATAAGCCACAGGCCGCAGACCTAAATAACCGCTACATACAATTAGGGCGCGTTTACGCAGCGACTCGCCTTTGCATACTCGCAGCTAGAACTCAATCGCGATGGCAAAGGTGACATTGCCATGGTAACAACGCTAAATGGATTAGCTAAATCCGACATCGTTTGAGTAAATACTTGCAGTCTTATAATCCGTGCCAATAATATAAAGAATTCCTCATGACGAAACAATTTTCCCAAATGCTTCTGAACTCAGGTTATTTGTTGTTTTCGTTGCGAGGCGGCAGACATAAAACCGCCGCCATGTTGGAATTTGAGGTGATTTCTAGCTTCTAGCTGCGAGAATGCAAAAGCGAGTGGTTGCGTAAACCCGGCCTTATTCACTTCTCACAAAAGTCGGGAAACTTGCTTTCGTCATGCAAAACTAGATAATAATCCGCTGATACCGAAAATGCTCTTGTATGAATCTGAAAGTCTTGCAGTAATTAGCTATGAGCAAAAATATGTGTTCATTTTAAGCCAATCAGAGCCACGCTAAATACCATAGTGCTAGACATGTGGCTTGAATGGAAATTGTGGAGCGAGTAGCGAGAGCTAGTCGGGCGGGTCAGCGAGGAAAGAAGCACGCTGGTCCGTGTAGCGTAGCTAGCTTGCTCGCAGATCTCGCATAAATGGAGTCTGGGCTTAAGTACTGCATGCACCTGACGTGTCTTCTTTTACTCAGATTGCTGAATGTCCCACTCGCATGCCATTTTTCAAGTGGCATTGCTGGTCGCTGTTGAAGATATCTTACTTGTTTACGGTACTAAAAATATAGATATCAGCTTCGGAGAAAATTGCATTTTTTCTGCTATTATTAATCAAGGTTTTAAGTAAGCCTAACTAGCAGCAAAGCCAGTGCTACCAGTGGACAGGCGCGACAAAGCTGTTTGGTTCGTTGGGCAGGCCGCACACCGCAACAAACACTAGTCTTACGCAAAACCGCCGCCTTAAAAAAAACGTTTTGGCTTGTCGGATGTCCTCTGTTTTTGCTCGTGCTTGTTTGGTCAAGCAGAAATTCCAAAATAGTTGCTTACCGAGTTAGAACTTTCATTGCGAGGATCCGCCGCGCATGCACAGATTGAATTGTTTGATAATGTTTTGGCGTAAGGCGCTATTCTTGGAACCAGATAAGGGAAAAACGCCTCAAGGCGTCTTATGACGTTTGAGGCAGTGTGCGGCCACCCCTTTCAAACTGATCTCATCAGACCCCTTAAAGGGAGATTTTCACCAAATGACAGACTATAGCATCTATAGCCATTTATTGCTATCTAGTTCTGTCTAGTCCTTACTTTCAACAAGCGAAGGAACACACAAATTTCTTTTTATTAAACAAACAAGCCACGTACCTCCTTAATCATTGAGTAAAAGTTTGTGCGTGTACCAGGAAGTACGCGGATAATGTTAAACCTAAAGTAACATCGGGTGTTTTTTAAATAGTTTTTATTATAAAGAACGACCGTTTTGAACTGCCAGATGGGCGCCATCTATTGACAGTGGTATCGTTAATCTTGACCGATTTTTCCCCGGTGCACGTGGACGCACGAACTTTACACTAAATATTTACGGAGACACGCGACTTGTTTGTTGTATAAAAAGAAGTTTCTTCGTGCATTCCTTCGCTTGTTGAAATTAAGTGCTACGCAGAAATACATAATGGTAGACGGCGCTAGATGCTGCAGCCTATCATTCAGTGAATAGGCAGCTTTAAGACAAAACATTTTGACGTAAAAGCCCTAACCAAATCGAAGAAATTTTCGTGGTAAATGACGCATTACTGCTTGCCTACAAGGTCAATATTGCAGCACTCAAGTAGTTAGTGTGGCGTTTATTATACGAATTTGACATCTTTGGTACACCATTTTGCATCGCAGTGCAGCCAGGAGCAACCAGTAATGGTCATGGCTTAGGGCACGTTTTATGCAACCACTCGCTTTAGCATTCTCGCAGCTAGAAGCTAGAAATCACCTCAAATTCCAACATGGCGGCAGTTTTATGTCTGCCACCTCGCAACGAAAACAGCAAATAACGTGAGTTCTGATGCGTTTGGGAAAATTGTTTCGTCATGAGGAATTCTTTATATTATTAGCACAGATTAGAAGACTGCACGTATTTACTCAAACGATGTCGGATTTAGCTAATCTAGTTAGCGTTGTTACCATGGCAATGTCACCTTTGCCATCGTGATTAAGTTCTAGCTGCGAGAATGCAAAGGCGAGTGGTAGCGTAAACGCGCCCTTAAGGTGTTTTGTTAGATGTGGCATGCGGCTACGCGTATACACAGCTAGTCGTATTGTCCCCATTGTCCCAAGGTAACCTCGACTGTTCTGAGTTAAACCATTCAAACATTATAAATATCCATACTACCCTCTTGAAGGCTAAAAAAGAAGATTCTTTTTTTTTGGGGGGGGGGGGATGAAACGTCAGCCCCTTAAATAAACTGAAGGTCGACCAGAACTTCTTGTGTCTCGACCTGGTGGCAGCAGATGGAACCCTTAAATGTACAAAACGCTCCACGCAACATATTTCCCTTTGTATGTGGATAGATGCATTCAGAAAGGTCAAAATTGAAATGCGCAAACAGTGAGTTCCGATTTTCTCGTTCATGAAAAAAAAATCGAAGGGATCACCATGGAAAAATTTGAATTAAATTATGTGACTGGTCTATTTTCAGCGATTTATCGAGTATTCCATTCCATACGAATCCACCGATTGGAAGAAGATCTTTACAACGTTAGAAGAAGCCAAGAACATCTTCAATTTACAGGATTACTCAGTTTGTCAGGCAACACTCGAAGAAGTATTCTTGAATTTCGCTGCTGCACGTTAAAATTGTACCGTATCTGTCCAACTCATATCTATACGCACATTGCATGTTACAGTAACAACAAAAACAACTGTTGTTACTGCTACGGATGGGCAATATCTGACTATGTAAATATCTGAATGGTTATATTTTTTAATATAGCTTGCAGCTTATAAAAAAAAACGTCTTTCAACGTATAGCGCAAATGTTTTAATTTCCTATAACTGGCGCATATTGGTTTTTATCTGCCTCTAGGATCAAAAGTTGTTCCACAAAGTTAAAAAGTCTGCAGTCAGGATGTTTGATACCTGCTCATTACATATGAATTACTGCTTACCTATGAATTACCTATACAATATACATGATGAAAATTTACCTATAAAAATCACCAATGAAAATTTTACCTATTAATTACTGCTTGCCTCTGAACTACTGCTTATCAAAAGTAGCCCACTGTGCACTCGCTTACGACTTCCGGGTTTAAATCCAGGAAGCCGAACTTCTTACCCATTCTAAGTTTGAGAAAACGGTTTTATAACAATCGAACAGCGTATTCCTTGGCAATGTATCACGCCGATCCAAGAAAAGGCTCTATCTACGTACAGACCCAGGTTCGATCCTGGTGATGGGAAGTGTATATGTGCTGGTTTTTCTGGTTGTTTCCCGCCCGTTGCCGTAGGGTTTCCTCAGGGTACTCCGGTTTCCTCCCTCATGCGGTAAAAAACAACTGTAATAACGGTGGTACTTCTTCCACTTAACATCTGCCTCTTGGGTCTTTGGGTGGATGTCCCGTGCATCGTCAATTTCTATTTCTATATTGTTACTACTATAAATTAAAGGTCCTGATATTGAAATTTTTCTTAGTTTCTTAAACCTGAAGTAGTAATAGTGATACTAAGTTTTCTTACACCTAAAGTAGTAATTGTGAACCCCATTTTTTTCTTATTTCCGTTAATTCATTATTTTGCGAAATAATCTGAAGCAAACTAATGCTTGTACAGATGAACTGGCTCAATTTTGAACCTTAAATGAAGTTTAGATTAAAATAAGGATAAGCACGTTTTCGTAGGAACGATCCACATTTTCTTTGCTCATTCTCAATTTTCGGTTGCTTTGAAGGGGATGGAAAGTCGATCTCCCCCTGCAATCTTCTTGAGGCTTACTTTGATGTGTTTTTCTTTGGCTTACATCAGTGCTGTTCTGCCAGCCCAGAATTTAATTTTTCCGCGCACATATAGCCCTCGATATTTGGCAGAAAGCGCACCCCACTCTTTCAGTAAGCGTTCCTTCACGAAGGTGTGCATCAGGTATTGAATATTAATAATAATAGTAACAACATTCAATACCTGATGCACACCGACGTGAAGGAACGCTTATTGAAAGAGTGGAGTGCGCTTTCTGACAAATATCGAGGGCAATGCGCGCGGAAAAATTAAAATCTGGGCTGGCATGATGTAAGCCATGATGTAAGCCATGATGTAAGCCGAAGAATGATAAGCCGAAGAAAAACACGATCGAAATAAGCCTCAAGAAGATTGCAAGAAGAGACTCTCCCATCCCCTTCAAAGCCACTGAAAATGTCCGAATACCGAACGGCATTTTGTGTTTGAGAATGAGCAACGAAAACGTGGATCGTTCTTAACGAATTTGCTGGAAACTCTCAAAGTAAAAATCTACGTTTTGAAATTTTTAAAATGGATAAGCGCATATACTTGTAATGAGGTTTAAAAAACAGATCGGAGCCATTATCAAGCAACGAAAATAAAATAATAAAAATATGAAAGGAAGCTTCGTCATTGTATAATTAAAAAAAAACACAAAAAAAGTACGAACCGAATGTATTGGCAAAAATGTATGGCAACGTAGTTCAGAAAGCAGGAGACTAAACGGTGAGTTGCTATTCTTTTTTTAAAACCACATTGCTATAAACAGAGCCTTTATTTTTACTATACAATTATGACGAAGCTTCCATTCTAACTTTTTATTTTAATTTCATTACTTGATAACGGCTCCCAACTGCCAGTTGAAACGTTGCGTTGATTTTCTTTTTGATTCCATTTATTTGGCTTTTTAAATTTCATTTTACTAGGCTCTTAGAATCAGAAATATATCTGAAACGAGGGGGGGGCCCGGGCGAAATAATTATCTAGATAAAGGGCACCAGGCCAAATCAGTTCATTTTTGTCCAGACCGACTCCACTTTACATCCAAACACCATCTCTCAGTTTACATCGCAGGGGAAATGTGTGTAAACTTCTCAAAAAAAATTATTCATTAGACGTAAAATGCTAGTCAAAGACACGCTAAAGCGGCACGGTGGTAGCCATATTGCGAGGTCTTTGATTCGGGAAGCAGGGTAGCCAGAAAATCAGATTTTCACCACAACGAAAGTTTCGGTTGAGAAACTTGTGGTGCGGTTTCTGATGTTGTTTAGCATCAGCGAGCGTGGTTGCGCGAGCAATGCACGTAATTTAGGAAAAATATTTTTTTCCGTCTTTTACATCTTTTTTTGCAATTAATTCAGAAGAAAAGCAAACTTCCGTAAACCTTTTGTGAGTGCAAGTCTGGTTTTCTGGCTACCGTTTCCCTCGCATTTGGTTTCCACCGCTGTCGTCTTAACATGTCTGCTACGAACAGTTAGAACAGTTTACTTTAAACCTATTTTTTCCTGGTTTTGTAATGCGAAATGGTGTTAGGATGAGTAGCATCTGTTAGTACTAAAACGAAGTGATTTGGCGTGATGCACCTTATCTAGATAATTACCGAAAATTTGTGGGTTCAAATCGAAAACGTCCGATCAGAGTAGGGGCCGCGATCGTATGTCCAGAGTAAATTCAGTTAGTGAGTAAAGTTTGGTTTCTTTGACGCTGGCAGCAATGCTGGCAGCGGTTTTGCCACGAAAATTGCCAGTGACTCTTTCCACTCATCGACCAGATAAGCTTTTTTTGCAGTTTGGTAGGCTCCACCGTTTAGCCATTATGAAAAAAAAAAGTTAGCTCTGTTGTCAACAAAACCAGCGACTCCAGCCAGGGCCAATTGTTATATGAAATAAACGTTGGCGACGGTCCAGCACTGTTGCCCTCAGCTGGTCAAATTTGTTCCAAAACGAACGGTCCCTCAGCTGGACGTCACTAATGAAGCATCGAACTCCTCAGCCCTTGGAGGCAGGTTTTCCACTAAATCCACCGACTGAAAATGGTTGACCTGCAGTGTCACTAAGATAATTTTATATAATTGACAAATAGTAGAGATTGTCGTCACGCTTCACTAAGATAAAAGAGACTAACAAGTTATTCAGCTATAAGAAATAAACGTATGCATCGGCCGGTATTTCACGTAACATTGCTTAGTAACGCCCTCGACGATGCAAGCCAGATTCTAAACCATACGCTCATACAGGGTTCCCGTCAAAATAGTGAAATAATTTCCCCGAGTTTTCCTGGTTTTCAAGAATAACTGAGGCCAAATTCCAGGCTATTTACCGTAATTTTAAGAAGTTAATATTTGTCACATTTTTTAACTTTTCCTTGTTTATAGGACTGACAGAGTGCACAAGAGTGAGTCTAGTCTAATAGTGATGTTAGACTAGCCTTGCGAGTTAGTTTAAGTCTATGCCTTGTGGCTGGCGTTTGCTGATTGGCATTATTGCCTAATAACAATGTTTAAAACAATGTAAAACAATAAAACTGATCGTTCAGGTCCCCGTAACTCCGAAATGGGTCGACCAATTGAAATTTCTATTTCTATAAAGGGCACACCTCCGGAAGCAGCTCTTTCAAATAAACCAGCTTTCTAGGACAAAGGGTTCAGTCTGTAAAGACCATTGTATAAACGTGTCCAAATAACAACAACAACAACAACAAGTTCAAGCCAAAAATGAAAATCACGATTCCAGCTCAAGTCCAGATCTCCGAAGTGACTCATCGGAAATTATTAAAAGTTGGTACATGTGTTCACCAACTCCATCAATGCGTATATATTCAATTTTAGTGGAAAATATTAAAAGGCAGTGGAGAAATTAAGCTTCCAAATTTCGGCTTTAACAGGGGAGACCGAGGTCAAACCTTACAGTAAGGGTTACCGCCTTTACTAATACTCATTCCGGCAATTTATAAGGAGGAAAGTGAAAATCAATTACTGAAAAAACACGTGCAACAATCGCTTTAAATTTGACTACAATTGCAAATCACGTTGCGCGATTCATTGCTACCTTGCAAACTATATGTCTGGTCGCATGAATGTTGCATTGTTGGCGGGCTATAAGTTTGGACGATTGAACTTTCGTTGTTGAGATAAAAATAAATACGAATTCGCGTATCAACTAAAAGCGGGCAACTTTAAACAAATCGAAGATTACTAACAAAAACGTCAACTGTGCCGTAAAAAGGGGGTTATATGATTGAAGTTTCACGTTACTTGCTAAAATGTACACGGATAAAATTTGGATGATTTTTAATTGAAATAATCAAATGTACAATTGAGAAAATTGCATCTGTTTAAGTACTGTTGTGCTTTACGTTTTAAATATATGATAGGTAAAGCACAACAGCATTTAAACAGATGCAATTTTCTCAATTGTACATTTGATTATTTCAATTAAAAATTATCCAAATTTTATCCGTGTACATTTTAACAAGTAAAGTGAAACTTTAATCATATAACCCCCTTTTTGACAGCACACTTGACGGTTTTGTTAGTAATCCGTGTACCTTTTGTACGGCTATGGCGTCGTGCTACAAACGTTTATGTATGCATTGTTTATGCATGCATCGTTGCTGGCCACTTTGAAACAATTCAACTCAGCTCTGAAAGCCTGCATTTACGAAATAAATACGCCATCCTATCGTTTCTAGCAGCCAGTTTCGAGGACTCGAAATTAACAACGTAGCTCAGTTTTGTTTAAATCTATATACTTTTAGCTGAAACACGGATTCTTTCAAAAAAAGGGTTTAACGATTCTTTCATTTTGACATTCAATAATGAACTTTTCAGCAAAGACATAACATGTGCACGAAGAATGGATCTGGAGTTTGCTGAGTGGCATTGTTCCAAAATTACAATGGTTAAAACAATGTAAAACAATCAAAATGATCGTTCAGGGACCCGTAACTCCGGGATGGATGGACCAATCGAAAAAGTGGTCTCTCTGAGGATGAAACCCAGGGAAATTTCTGGCTAAGATCATGTTTCAGATGTTTCGGACAACTTCAAACAAAACGAAGATATGTTGTTAATTTTGAGGCCCTTCATGGGCCTTGAAATTGGCATCCTGATACGATGGAAAGGCGCGTTTATTTTGTAGATGCAGATATTAAGTCGGCGGCAACAATCTTTGCATTCGCGTGCAACAGAAGGAAAATTACTTCTCAACCGCTTTCTTCTTCTCCGCACTCTTGTAACAATGGAACAGTGTAGGATGGCAACAATGGTTTTCGGTTTGGGTGCTTGGATATCTCAGCACTGCTTTCCTTATTTGTTTTCCATCTGTCACAAATACGGCATAAACGCCAACAACACGAATCTCCTTTCGTAATTTTATCAATGATGATTAAACACAGATCAAATACATCCAACAACCAAAATAAAAAGTAGAGTACGAAGCTTTCATAATCAAGAATTATTAAAATTCAGAAATGCGCTGCAACCTAAAAAAAGACTACGAAACTTTCGTAATGCAAGAATTAAAATTCATCACAACATAACATAGTTGTAGGAAATGCAATGTGGCACCATGAATGTTTGCATTAATTGTTCATCGTCAAATTCGCTGCACTTATCTTGTTTGTCAGTGGTTTGGTTACCGTGCAAAACATCAGATGCTGCCACCATCATATCTTCACTAGAACGTTTGTACGCCGCTTAACTATCGTTAGAACTAGTTCAAATGCAACAATAAGTCAACGCGTGGTAATAATGACGGGTCGTGCGGAGAAGGCGAAAACGGTTGAGAAATAGGATCTTACCCGTTCCCTCATGCTGAGCCCAACAATACCTCGGGCGCTGCGCGCTCTCGTTATTGTTAGAGCTCAGCACTCGGGAGATCCTATACTTGCAGAATTTGGTGGTGCGTGGTGCCGACGTGAATTGTTTCTAAGTTGACGAAAACAATCACGGAGACTACCTTGCAGCAGGGGGCTTGCTTGCGTACTGAATGCTGATTTTCTCAGTGATACGGTTTTTTAGCATTCAGTAAAACACAAGCATGCGTTTTTTCTGGATCTGGGTGTACTAATGAAATATTGCAAACGTCATAGACCAACCACCGGAAGAGGCTATGACCGGGAGACAAACACGGAGATTAACTTGCAGAAGGGGGCCGGAGGGGGGGGGGGGAAGCAGAAAAGGAGGGGAAGTGGAAGGGCGGGGGGAGAGGGGAGGAGGGGAAGAAGAGGGGCAAGCAAAATTGGAGGATCAGTCTACTAATCAATAAAATATTGCATACACGATTTATTTTCCTAAGAAGACCAAACACCGGGGGAGGCTAAGACCGGGAGACTCAATCCGCCGTGCAGCATGCACGGGTCCTGCTAGTACTATAGTAATCGCGTTATTACAGGAACACACAACCATCATAACAAATGAAACTAATCATATAAACGTCGGCGATAGACAGTGTGACTCTCTTTAGTCAGGCTTCTACACCGGCCGGATCTTGGATGAAAAATAGCATACGTGACTGAGTTGGACAATATGGTCGCCGAAAGTGCCGCTGATGTGATTGAGTTGCCGCAATTACTGGGTTAAATATGTATGAATTTTTAAAATGTTCCTAGGTTAGCTTAGTTTTTTAGAATTAATTTCTGTTAAATATCTGTGTCCGTATTTATGTGGTAGTACATGGGGTTCCCTTCAGGGTCGGGGGGGGGGGCGTCCGCCTTTTTCACCTCAATCACCTACGTTTTTACGGAACGTAAACAAGACATTCGAAAAGGAAGGGTTAGGGGACGGGAAAGGAGAGGTTTCAAGCGTGGAAGGGCCGGTGTCGGGTCTGCTCCTCGTGAAACCGTTGTTTTCCAAGCGGGCGTAAGTCGTGGCCAGCATGGAAGCGGTCTGTGGGTGATCTCTGCTTCGACGTTTCTTTGTTTGCAAGTATCGTTAAATAGACACTCGAGCCCTGTCATTCTGTAAAAAAAAAAAATCTTTGCTATACACTGAAAACTATTGCTATCATTTTTGCTATCATTTTTTGTTTTGGGTGACTATCCCTACTTTAATAAGAATTGAATTTGCTAACACTGTGGAAAGCAAAACAAAAAAGAATTCGATCATAAAAGCCCTCAAATAAACTTACCACGGAAAATTCAAGGAAATAATCTTACTAAAGAAAATTCGAGGAAGAGATATTTCCGTAAGTGTCCGTGCTCGACGGTGCGTTCGTTAATATCAGTTAGACGATGGCGTTCGGCAACAATAAGGTAAGCCTTTCGCTTTATTGCCTTCGACGCTTCGCCACTCGGGTAAACAGCGAAAGTCTTACCTTATTGTTGCCGAACGCCATCGTCTAACATATTTGTAGAACGACGAGTTGAATCTTTAGCGAACGAGCTATTGTTGCAGTAAAGCGAAGTGTTAACGCATTGTTGCCGAATCATCGTCGAACATATTTGCACAACAACGATTTGCATTGTTAGTAACCGAGCCAGAATTGTGATAGCATAACAAGCCACTACGTTCTTAAAACTCAATGACTGCAATAAATGCCTTTATTTGTTTATTTTAGTCAGTCCAGTCAGTCCGCACTATGTTTTTTTCTGTTCCCCATTCCTTCTCAACCAATTTGTGGTGGGAATAATCCATGCATTTTGGATTGCTCGCTTGAAACGAAGGGGGG
>JAHWFP010011590.1:0-19235 GCA_023313725.1 Lithobius niger | reverse complement strand
CTTGGGGGGGGGGTTGTGTGATTACAGATGCGCGCAGCAGTTTTTTTCTAAAACATTAAGAACTAAAGAATGGGAATGTCAACCAGGGCTATGGTTGCCAGTTGATAGATGACATCAACTTCAATATCATACGTAAAAGTAAAGATACCTTGGTGGATTACGTTAATTCCGTATAGTACTGCAGTTGGCAATTTAGCATTTTTTTCTGGTGTATATTCCAAGTTGCCTTGCCTAGTAGGTTAAATTAAACTTGTGGTTATATTTCGTATGCCAACAGACTAAATAAAACTTAGGTATTTAATGAAAACTTATTTTTGGGGGGAGGGGCTTGCGGGGAGATTCGGCCCAATAAAGACAACAAAAATTTGAAGGAATATTCGAATATGCTTTTTCCCTTTTCGTCCGACCCCTAACGTAAACATTGCTAGCGGTAGTAGATTTACTTACATAAGTAAGAAGCAAAGGCATTCGCTTTCTTACTTACGTAAGAACCCCACGCCTGCATTTTCTATGCCTAGAATTATTTTTTCCTATTTAAAAAAATAATAGTTATTAATTTAAAGTGTGAAATAGTTTATTACCACTTTAGAAACTATTTGGATACGTAAAGATGAACAGCGATTGTATTTTCACTACTTAAGAAAGATCCAAAGACCTTCATTTTCTTACTTACGTAAGTAAGAAACCCACGTCTAGCCGCGGTTCTTACTAGTGGTAAGACAACGGTTTCATTGTTGCAGCATTGTTACAGCAGTGTGTCTTCATGATATAAATCCACTGCTGCAACAATGTTCCAACAATGAAAAAGTTGTACAACCGTTGTTAAACAAAGCAGCTCAAGTCAAGTAGGCTTTAACACGACTCAGGCAAACACCTGTTCAGAGCCAATAAATAAGTAATGAAGACTGGCGAATACGATCGCTGTATTGGTTGAATTTGTTCCTCAGTAGTTTTCAGTGACTAATTGAAATATATTTAAGTGCCACTTTATCTGTCAATTCTTTGTTTGCTTGTTTGGATTTCCACCCTGTTTAATGTGAATTATTAAGTGAATAATGATCAATGCGCGATTTATTGTATCTGATTAATTGTGATGTTTGATAATAAAAAATACATCCGCGTGACCACTTTATGAACTTAAATCCACAAATAGGACAAAGAATAATATGGAAAACTTTGGTTGTGCCAGGTTCTTTCTGTTTTGCCTACGGTTCAGTTAAACCTTGCCCTTAGCATCAAGAGTACTCTTTTTGGTTTACTAAATAAATACACAAAAGAACAAAAATCTTGTGAACGTAAAAAATAAAGAACAAATTTGAAAAGTTTTAACTTGAGATGTGTCATGAAAAAGTGGAGAAAAGTTTCTTCCCACCTACTTATCACTCTACTAAGGGCAAAAAAAAAATATTCAAAGATTTTTAGAGGCCCAACTGAAGTCCAAAGTTTAGCATTTTCATTCAGTGGGCTAGAATTTGAATTTGCATTATTTCCTCAGGAGCCTTGCCCGTACGCTCCGATACAAGAAGTATAACAGTGTAATTTCAAGGGTTCACTGCAGACTTGTTAAATTCAAACTTCTTTACTTCCTCCTTAGACATAACGCAATTTACAAAAAAATAAACATTTAACAATCCGCACATGAATCGAGAAATTGTCCAACAAGACAGTTCGTGCGTAGAGTTCTGTCCTTGTTGCGTTCTTGTTGGGAAAGACCTCTTTTCGCGCCAAACCATCTTCATTATAAGGGCTCGTTCCCGCTACAAAATATGGAAATACTTTCGGTAAAAAGGAACGCACGTGTCTTGCACGTGGAAATTGTAGCTAAAGACCCGCATACCACACTTGGCAAATGTTTCTTTGAAGCGTTCGAATAGAACGACGTAATTAGCCCTAATTACAGTCATTAGGTAATAAAGGTCAAGTCAGCAAGCAAGAGATGGCAACTTTACACCTCCAACCCAACGCTGTGATTCGTCCACAACAAATCACGGTAAGTGCAGGCCACTAGTGATGCATATCACCAGGAACGCTGTACAGAAGGCAAAGATCGATTTGCAACCCTCTGAGCACAAACACATCACTGCACTTTGGCTGCACTGCACACCACACCAACACTGCACAACACATTATGCACGCTTCCACCACTGCACACCTCTGCACACCTCTGCACACTGCACATTGCTACACACCATTGCACTCCACAACACCACTCTACATCCACAACACGGCAACAGGACCATCGCAATACCAAACGGCCCCACTGACACTCCAAATACGACACACCAATTTTACACTCTGCAGCACTCAGGAAACTCTCTCTTTAACGAGCAATCCATCCAATTATGCTTACAACACACCACCGGAAGCCTTCAAAAAAACTTTCTTTTCGCTCCATCACTTCTCTTGCCACCCTAAACACACCATACCACAAAATACCACACACAACAATCCACCTCCCTGGATCCAACTCAAAAGTACTGTTCACCACTGGAGAAAACACATTTTTGCCATGACAAACACCCCTACACTCAGCATTAGGGCGTTTGTCCCCCTTTCCCCAGCAAAAAAGTAAACATGCAACACATATCCAATAACACTGTTAACCTTGCAACAACAACACCAACAACAACAACAACAACAACAAGAAAACTTCGTCAGACACAGACAGAATTCAACAACACCTTGGGAGAAGCAAGCACACACTGCAGCTTGTGAAAAGCCTTCCCTCCACTGTTGCCCCCTGCCACTTTGTCTGGTGCCCCTTTGTTCACACTGACAGCTATAGGCAATACCAACTTTGCGTAGTTGTTTAACCTGTGCAAGCCATCACCAGTCAATCCTAACCTAGACTTGACTTTTTTCTTCGTGTTTATAACCAGTAAAGCAGATTTTGCTTCCACTTTCACCACAACTAGGCACCTACACTTTTGCTTTACCCTTGCAGACAGAGGGCCACTAATAGCTTCCTCGTTTACTTGTCTGCTCGTGACATTCCCAGGTTTCCCTCCTGAATCCCACACCTGAGATCGCCTGTACAACTCTTTACCATTCACTTCGTTCTCTCCTTCCACTCCCATGATCTTCAATCCAACCACATTACTAGTAGTAACCTGTGCAATCTCATCTTTCCATCTTTCCCTCTTTCCATCTGCGATTTCCCTCTTTAACCTCACCTTACTACCATAAACTAACTCCGCAGCAGTGAGATTTGCCGTCTCACAAGTAGACTTACTTGCAAACTTAGCTGGTGCTGAAACATCATTCCCTTTGTCAGGATACTCCACATCCAAAGCCCTGCTACAGTCTTCCCTCGTTCTGTGCAACCTTTCTACAGCCTGAGACTACGAATGATAAGGCTTACTATTTACAAGGCCTATTTCATACTCCTTGAAGATACAAGCTGCCCGTTCAGAAACAAACGGTTTTCCAAGATTCGATTGGAGTTTCACAGAGAACCCAACCCTTGATCAAATCGCTGAGCTTTCACTTACGACCGTGTGTGAGTTAGCCTCCCTGACAGCAACTGCTTCAGGATACCTAGTCGCCCTATCGCAAACCTTTAAGACATGCGTATTTCTGTCAGACGTCCCTTTGAAAGGCTTTACGAAATACACTTCCACCTTAATGAAAGGCTCTGCCACAACCGGAAATAAAATCATTTCGTCCTCTCCCTTCCTTACACCTTTTCTATATTTCTTACAGATTTCACACCTCTCTATCCAATTCTTACATTGTGCACACATTCTTGGCCCATGCAATACTTCTTGCAACCTGGCAATGTTCGTTTCCGTGGCCATGTGCCCAAAATAGGCATTAACATGTGCCATCCTTACCAGTTGCTCCGTAAGCATTTTAGGTACCACTACCTGGTCACCCGTCTTGGTGCCATTTGCTGCCGACCATTTCCTACTTAAGACATCATCCTTCCAAAAAAAAGATGTACCGTCAATGTCAGCTGCCACTCGACATCCCTCCAACCAGGATCAAGCGCCTGCCCTTGCATTAAAACTTCAGCTTTAACAGCTAACAAGTCTTGAATTCCTGCTGTCAACAAACCTACATTTCCATTCCTTACAACCTTTTTATTCATTTCCGTACCCCTTACAGAGTCGGCCACATCACTAGCTTGTTTATTGACTAAAACGTGTTGTGACTGGACAACTGTATCATTTTGTGCAAGCCCATTATCTTCGACCTTGACACTAATTTCATTGCTTTCAGCAATTACCTTATTTTCACTTGCCACATTTCGAACACTTTCCTCCGTTTCCTCATCTTCAACTTTAACTAAATACGGATGCAAACCTATTTACGTTGCCTTTTGGACTTATATGTCAGACTGCCTGAGCGGGGAATCGAACCCAGGACCTCTGAAGTCAGAGGCCAAGCCCCTACCGCTAAGTTACATCCGTATTTAGTTAACCAATTTCGAGCCCATTGGCTTTCCGTCCCGTTTAACCCATTATTTCACGCTTCTTGTGTGTTCCTTTCGGCTTTACTGGTGTGTGGCGCGCAATCAAGCGCCCCTCCAGTGGCGATTGGAAAAAGTGTATGCTTACATGTGTATGTGTGCGTGTTAAATGCTGCCTATGGACGTTTCCTTTTGGCCGTGTCAGTCTGGCTTAGCGGTAGGGGCTTGGCCTCTGACTTCAGAGGTCCTGGGTTCGATTCCCCGCTCAGGCAGTCTGACATATAAGTCCAAAAGGCAACGTAAATAGGTTTGCATCCGTATTTAGTTAACCAATTTCGAGCCCATTGGCTTTCCGTCCCGTTTAATCTTCAACTTTAAAAAGACCATCCAATACATCTCCATCAATAAATTGATCTACAGCCTGTTTTTCGTTACTTTTCTTTCCATTGATTCCTGTTTTCGGCCTAGCTATCGCAGTCCGTGTTTTATTTACCTTTGTTTCAATTTTCTGTAGCTTTTCGTAAGACTTTTGGCTAAGCAGAAAGTCGTACGTTTCGTCCTTAAAAAATGGCGACACGCCGCATTCCAGCATAATGTAGCCATCTTCTGTTGCCAATTTTACCTTTGCCACAGGAAAGTCTGTCACGTTTTGACTTACAACTGACGATAAAACAACTCTTTTCCTAGTGAACGAACTAGGCTCTACTATTTTACTTGAAACCACATCCATAAATGCACCTGTGTCAAGCAAGTAACTACCAGGCTTTCCATTAATCGTACATTTCTTACATAACTGGCTTTCCACCGACTGTGTACCACTTTTACCTTTAAAAGAGCTAACCTCCTTTCCACTGTGTACACTAGGAAATTGAGTACATACATTTCCCACTGAGGCTTTGGTACCATTCTTGGGACAATCCCTTTTCAAATGCGAGCTCGAGCTACAAATGTAGCACTTACGTGGCTCGTCCGCATTTAAAGGCGCTCTCCTACCAGACTGATTACTGTCGTTAGCTTGCGGCCTTGCTTGCGCATTGTAAGCCAAAGCTGTAGTACCCTTGCGATGCGGGTTTGCTCTCCAGACTTCGAACTGGTCATGTTCAGCTCAGGGCTCACATGTTCAGGTTGGGGTGGTCTCGCTCTCCTCTTTGTACCTGTGGCGGTGGGGAAGAGACTGTACGTCATTTTTTGGTGGAGTGCCCTTTTTGGGCTGCTCAGCGGCGCTTTGCCCATACTGTAGGGGTCGACCCGGTTTGCGTAGCCCTCGGCGTCTCCCCACTCTCGGTGTTAGGTATAGGCCCCCTGTGCAGGACCTTGGGGTTTTGTAAGGCAACACAACGGCTCACCTAAGGTTTCAGGAGTCTCTCTTGTTCCCGGTACCTCGTGCATAGGGTCCAGGGTGCTTGCTGGTTTTTTGGTGATTTGTAAGTTGCTTCTTGTACTGGTGGCATTTGGTTTTAGTTTTTAAGTAGGCTAGACTGAGCACTTGGTGATATAGGCCTGTACGCTCCAATAAATAAATAAATAAAAAAATAGTACCCTTGCTCGTACCATTATTACCTGAACCATTTCTAGTACCACTATTGCTATTGTTACCATTACCATTGTTACTGTTCCCATAGTTACTAGTACCATTCCCTTGGTTGCCTCCACCATTTTGCGAAATTTACCACTCCCTCCATTGTTTCTGTTACCTTGACTACCTTGATAACCATTACCATTCCGATACCTGCCATAACCATTACCATTGTTACCTCCTCCACGGTTATTATTTCTGCCCTGTGGTCCGCCATTTCCATTGTCAGAACCACTCCCCTGTCTTAGAACTGCTTCTTGGCGATTAGCGCAGTAATCGTCTGCAAGCGAAGCAGAGTTCAAAACAGATTCTTTTTTACCCTTATCAATCAGCCAATCCTTAAAATTACCTCTCACTCTATAAGTTTCTTCCCTTTTTCATCTCATTTGCTCCACCTGTAGCCTCATGTTTTTAATTCTAGCCTCCCCTTCTAACCTCATGTTTTTAATTCTAGCCTCCCCTTCTAACCTTATTTTCATAATTTCCGCCTCCCTCTCCAACTTTTCTTTTTTCCAAGCTTCTCTTTTCCTTCTTATTTCATCAGCAAACCTTTTATTTCTCAATTCAAGCTCCCTAGCAAATTTCCTTTTATCTACTTCTACTTCTGCCTGATTTTTCTTATGAACCTTCTCTCGTTCCTCTCTTTCTAATCTTAATTCTTTCACCTGCAATCTTATTACGTCTAACTCTGCTTCAAAAGCTAACCTCTCTTTTTCTTCATTTTTAACCCTCTTTGCCTCCTCTACAGTTTTAATAGCTTCTTCAAGATCATCCACCAACAAAGTTCCTCCCTCCAACTCACCTTTAAACATAGCCAGAATTTCACTTTTTTCGCTCAGGCGCATGCAACCCTAATTCCTCGCACACAGCTTTCAAATCAACCACAATTTTATCACTAAGCAACTCCATTGTAAAATTACTTAATTACATAAGTAACCAACAATAAAAAAATCACACCAACACGCACAACAGTTCCCGCAAGCTTTAAACAACATTTTTTTCCCAAACGCCCTAATACCAAGGTGAAAAAAAAGTTTGCCACAGCTCACCTGTTGCCGCGTTGTGGAGACGCTACCAAGACGACTTCTACATCCAAACTGACGAACCCAGGCTTGCACGGACGATGACTTCAAACTCTATTTCGCTTCTTCCATTACCGGAATTCGCCGAAATCTTCCTTCTCACACGACGAAGTGCAGCATTACCGCCCACTCTCGCTGATCGGAATGTTCTCCGTCCCTCGTCCAGTCGCAATCTTGTCTGCCAGCTCAGCTTTTCCGTCTCTTGACTCGTCTTTCTTGAACAGCAGGAAGCCCCTTTAATCTTCCTCCCACGCTGGTTGCCGCCAAAGTCGAAATTCTGCCATGGAAAGTGAACTCACTGAGTTGGAGAAGGTCACCACTACCATCTAAGTTGACTTGACCGCCGACTTTCGATGCATCTGTGTCCCGTTAACGTGAAAGTCCAGATGTAAGCCAAAACTGCTGGTTTCTTCGACGTGTAAGTCCGGCTTGACCACTGCCACTAATGTATTTACTTTACACTTGATGCAGACGCAATTTGCTTCACCACTGCCAATGTAGACACAAAGGCAGCACCCTGACCGTTGAAACTCGAAAAATCTACATGAACTCCAGCTGCTTCCTCGACGTGAAAGTACGGCTACACCGCTGCCACCAATGTAATTTCAAGGGTTCACTGCAGACTTGTTAAATTCAAACTTCTTTACTTCCTCCTTAGACATAACGCAATTTACAAAAAATAAACATTTAACAATCCGCACATGAATCAAGAAATTGTCCAACAAGACAGTTCGTGCATAGAGTTCTGTCCTTGTTGCGTTCTTGTTGGGAAAGACCTCTTTTCGCGCCAAACCATCTTCATTACAAGGGCTCGTTCCCGCTACAAAATATGGAAACACTTTCGGTAAAAAGGAACGCACGTGTCTCGCACGTGGAAATTGTAGCTAAAGACCCGCATACCACACTTGGCAAATGTTTCTTTGAAGCGTTCGAATAGAACGACGTAATTAGCCCTAATTACAGTCATTAGGTAATAACGGTCAAGTCAGCAAGCGAGAGATGGCAACTTTACAACAGCCACACTAATTAACAAGCAACTGACAAAACTTAATCAACACATACCAGAGCCAAACCCAACTTAACCATGAACAACCACGTCTCCCCACCAGCAGAGCTCCGCACTTCAGACCACACAATCTCACTATAGTCACCGACGCAGTGAAAGCAGTACCCCGTCGCTAAACGCCCGCACCTTCATTATCCACTATCTGCACTTCGGCTGTGTACAAGAATCATTATCATCATCCACAAGCTACTAATGTGTATGGACACTACATATTTGCGGAGCGAGCGAGCGAAGCGAGCAAAGCGTAGCCTATAACGAACACCAAATTGCAAAATGTTAGTTGGTTGGTTGGTCCGTTGGTTGCACATTTTTAGTCTGGGTGGAGCCCAAACAAAAGATCGGATTGGAATGAAATTTGGTACAACGCTTGATACCCCAAACAGTATTACTGAGCCAAAATTTGACGTAAATCGAACAATTATTACGGGAGAAATAACAAAGTTTTGAATTTATTTCTAACACTCACCATTGTAAATTTGGAATCGTGAATAGTTAAGGAATTCCGACGAAGCATACACTGTGCTGTTGGTAATCAAGTGAACTTTAAAAAAAAAAGCCAAAATAAATCATCGTAGCTTCCTTACAGCTAACAATCTTTTTTGACATAACTCAACGAAATAATAACATTTGATCATAACACTTTAACCACTAAAGGAAGACAAGCAAATGGGAAATAAACCAGAAGGATTCGTTAACGACTCACATTCGTTTCATGTAAAAAATAATGCTTGCAGGAATTCAGCCAACATGGCAACCAAAGTGGCGTTGACGCTATCAACGGGAATCTCAAATTTGAAACATCAAATCGCCGCTGCAGGAGGAAACCGTTCATATAATACGACAGTACACAGCAGACTACGTATTTATATCACAACACAGAACAATAATTTGGCTTCGTATTGTAATTTCAAGATTTCTAGATTGCTATGGAAACTACACTCTCCATCTCATGTTGCCAGAATAAATAGGCCTAACATCGAACCCAATAGGCCTAATTTCTCTACTGTTGTCGCTTACGAAACTAAAACGGGACTAACAATGTAAAATTAGGATTTATAATTATTTAAATTCTATGTTCACAGCCAAGCTAACACCGGCTGATCACCAATTGTAATAATTCCAATTAAATAAAAAAAATTAACGTTTGGCGTTGCACGTGCCAGAGGTGTGCGCTTCAACATTGTCGTAGAAGGCAGCGTAGAGAGCCGCGAATGTATCGAATCTTTTGATTGTTGTGAAGTACTATCGTTACTGGTGATTGTTTAGCTTGCAATTAAATGCTTCATTGGGCTTTAGGGCTTCGGGCAGATGACCAGGAGTGGTTAACGCTCGTTAAACCCTTTAAACCCTTTTTTAAAATGCTTTATTGTTAATATTTTAAATCTAGGAAAGATACTCTGCAATAAATATAAACAATGTAAGCATTATTGACGGTGGCACGTTATTTGCCAGCTTAACCACGGCGGCACGTTATTTGCCAGCTTAACCACGGCGGCTAACGTTGTATTTTACAACGGCGGCGACGGCCAAAGAGGCTGCAAATAATGAAACGGATACTAAATATGGGTGCAAACGAAAGTATCTTAAAATTAATATGAAACGTAGCATAGCTAAAATGTAAAAAACACCAGCAAAAAGCTTCAGCTCAACTGTAGCCGAATGAATATTGCCCCGAGCTTTTTAAGGACCGTTAGCAAACATTGCAAAGCCATTATAATGAGAGGAAAGACAAATTTAAAATAAATTTTTCTTCGCTCCACCTACAATAGGCTTCAAAGCCTGTTTCCTAGTATTGTATGCGCGGCGTATCTTGAGTCCCGCAAGTATTTTATGAGCGGCTACGTCTTCCTGGAGGCGGTGGCTTTAATCGACGGCCGCCATTGTTTTTGTAACCATCTTGGATATCAGCAAGGCGCTCTGCTACTAAAAACGTACAATCGATTATCTGTGTTCCTTCTGCAGCGAACTCAAGATAGGCCGCGGACACTATAGCTGTGTGTGGACACCTCACCTTTTGGGCTAGACGGATTTTGTAAAAATGTTAATATAGAAAGTTTATAACGTAATTTTTTTACTTAATGTGCCTTTGTTCAACAGAGTATACTAAACAATCGTAACTTGTTCATGGTTATTTGTTGTTGCTGGAATTGCTGTATTTCTCGTGCTCTTCTACTGTTACAGAGTTCACAGTATAGTCACTAACTGTAAGCCTACTTAGAGACAGCAGTAAAAATACGCCGAGTGCCAAATTACAGAGGATATCCAATGATGGTATTACGGATAAGGAAGGTAATGGTAGATTTGCTGGCGACGATAATGATGTTTGTGATCTGGTGCACTGTTTGGACAGCTAGTCCAATAGAGCTGAATGATGCAATCATAACACCAAACGTTACTGCCGTATAGGACAATGGAAAAACCAGCATTTCAGTCCCAGTAAATCGAGTTCTTACAGAAGATTTACGGGAAATATTCAAAGTTCTAAAAATGACATTTTTATTAACGACGTTACTTGGTAAAGACCTTGACATTGAAATGAGAGTGATGGTTCAGACAGATAATGAAAAACAGCATTGTAGTGCTGTGTCGTATCCTAGACGCCTGACAACTATTCGGATCACTGTCATGCGTTTTGGCGTAGTGCTTTTTATTATGGTACACTTCAGTCTGCGGCCTTGCAGTGCTGGAAACACCGGTTCTCGTCAGATCCCCGAAGTTAAGCAGCATTGGGCTGGATTGATACTTGGGTGGGTGACCGCCTGGGAATCTGGCTGTTGCAGACATAGGGCCTTAGGGCTTCGGGCAGATGACCAGGAGTGGTTAACGCTCGTTAAACCCTTTTTGAAGTTATAAAAAATATTGTAAATTGTATAATAGTCGAAAAACTTGGTTCTTGACGTCCTTAACACTCTTCTAAAAATGCAAAAAAGAGTACAGTAAGTAATTTTTATAGACCTCCACGTGAGTCCAAAGTTGGGGCTAAACGAATCATTAGAAAGAAAAAAAATGATAATTTGACGAGTTTAAAAAATGATAAACAAACAAAAAAAAAAAACAGTCCCAGAAAATTTTTTCTGAAAAACATTTGGATTTTGGTGATTTTCCTTCGTGAATAAATAGTCTAGGCCTATTGTTGTTTTAGCGTGAGAAAAAAATTGTTTTAAGCTGTTCTTATGGGGTCTGTAAGTATCAAATCGGATATTGTCAAAATTATATTTTAGTCTTCTCTATATAAAATTTTTGGAAATAAATTTTTGGAAAGTTTTGGAATTTTTGCCTGAAAATGGTAAACTTTCGGCCCATGAGCACTTATTAAAAAAAAACCAGAATTATTTAGCAATAGGACAGTTGATTTATAAGGCACATTTATTGTTGTTGGATAAAAGGACAATTTCTCCTTTCCCTTGTTCACTGACGAACAACTTCAAGATCAAGCAACAATGCTTCAATAATACCAGTTTTAAACGACGTACCAAGAGGCCTATTGTCTGATGGGTCAATTTTGTCATTTCCCTAGTTCGTTGAAGTGGCATTTCAGAATCGTACTTGAATGCATTGAACCATGTAAGTTTCAGTGTTATAAATAAATAAATGTTTAACCACTTCGAGTGGGTAGGGCAATCACTAACACCAACCCCAGAAAATAGAATTAGATAGCGTGTAGAAAGAACCAAGGTTGAAAGAGTGTGTAAAATGGCCTAGACTGCCAACGTGCAAAGAAATCCGTCCGTGACCAAATTCAATACTCGGGCAGGAGAAACCGGGAGAGGGTCAATGTTTACAAGCGACGTTTAAAACCCATGAATAGACACGGATACAGCTTCCTCAGTCAAGGAATTCCTCACAGGCACAAACCGGAGGGCAAAAACATGTCGCCTACAATCAACTCTGGAATCCAAATGGCGTAACTTGAGTGAATGTCCCCTGGTGAAGGATGAAAGGCTGAGCTAGAAAAAGGCTAGATCAACCGCGAGAAAACCCTTCAGAATTTTAAAGATTAATATTAAATCTGTCGAATGTCGGCGTAATTCCAAAGTCTCCAGAGCGAGCCTACGCGGTCAGTCCCCAGCCGAGAGACCATGCAGAGAAGGAATACTCCTGGGAAAACTGCCTTGAATAGCTTCAAGCTGATCGATATCAGACAGCAGGTAAGGAAACCAAACCGGACTGGTATACTCGAGCATGGGTCGTACATAGACCTAAAAAGCCCACACTTTATATTATTTCCTGAAATAAAACAATGATTTACAATAATTGCAAGACGTGTGAGAGCAAGGGCAGACTTTTGCTGGCAGTCTACGGTTGCCCTTTAGTCCTGCAGTGAACCAAACATCAAGGTCGCAATGCACAGTCACATTGGGCAAGTGTTGATCTTCAAGAAAGTAAGGCAGTTTAGGATTTTGACGCCGAATATGAACAGCGGAGCATTTCGATTCAGCACCCGGAAGTTGCCAGGTGGCTGCCCATTTCAATACATAATTTATCTCGACGAGAGGTTCCATACTGTCTTGAGCTGTAATAATGGTATTTCCAAGTTTAAGATCATCAGCAAATTAAAATTTTTCGATCGAAGGTTTGTTACACACAAACCATGTACCAGCTTTCATTAACGGGCTGACTAGTAATGTTCCAAAATGACTAGTAGAGCCTCAGCACTTCATCTGGAAGGTTATATACAGCACGAAGATGTAAAAGAAATTATTAAAGTGTGAGTCATTCCTGGAACGTCCCTTCCTAAGCTGGTTTATTAGACCATGTTACAGCCTGGCCATTCACTTGACTATAACCAATTGAAAAAGGATCTTGCACACAAATTAAGGGTGTAATACTTTTTATACTATCTTGGGGTTCAAGGGTTGCTTTACGTAAAAGATGTATATCAACTTTTCTGTTCCAGAATTGTGTGCTGAACGTTTTTTGCTACACATTATGCTTTTGATTTGTTGATGGTTAAGGAATTATAGCCAAAGAACAATTTTTGGGGTCAAAATATCCCTCCCTTAGGGGGAAGGGAGGTGAACTTGCTATCACATTTATTTTTTTCCAGTTACCTTCATGTACATTCATATAAAATTTCATGCTTTTCAGAGAAAGTGAATTGAGCCCCAAGCCGCCGTACTATAACTGCCGTCCAACTTATAGGTAGCTTATTTTAAATTTACATCACGTAATATTTTTTGAATAGTAAAACAGTGTTACCTCTTTGTAAATGGTATACCTGTGCTCCTTGACTCATAAGATATACATTTAGACGCCACAATTTTAAACCTAGGGTGCCTACAAGCTGTAATATTGCAAGAATAAGCTTTTCACATGGCTGCATAATGGTCATGGAGGACTTGGTACCTAGCAAAAATTTCAATTCCATGTAACAGATAGCACGTGGGAAAATGTTGGTGCTTTTGTCAATGTTTTTGTCATTTATGCTCTCTGTGCTCGGAAAAAAACCGCGAACCGGTCAGGGGAATCTAGGGACTTTTACTATGTTTTTCAGGGAGCCGAATAGTACCTCAGTACCAATTTTCAGCTTTACACGATTTTTTTTTAGGTTGGAGCTATATTTGTCCTCTCATGGAGAGAGAAATTTTGAGCAAGGGAGACTCGGGCACCAACATTTGACGTGCTTCCAGTCTGCATCATTTTTAGGGATTTGGTGCATCTGACACGATTTAGGAGTGACCCCTGTGGATTATAAACGTTCAGAGCTTCTGCTGTGTGTGGTTGGCAGTAGTTTTGTGCCCTTGGATGGATTCCTGCTGACTTTGAAGATTGTGTTTTGCCTGCAGTTTGGTTTTGGAGTGGGCGCCGCCATCTTGGTTCCTTCTGGTTCAGTGTGAGTTCGAATCCCTTAGGAGGACTTTTTTTTTTGTTCTTCTTCTTTTTACCTTTTTTTCTCCCCCTCTTTTTCTTTTCTGTCTTTTCCTTTTTCTCTTCGTCCTGGTGTTCTTTTTTTTTTCTTTTCATTTTTTTTCTCTTTTTCTCTTCTTTTTTCACTTGTGCGAAATGGAAAGGTTTCTGGTGGGAGATAAACAGTGTTTCTCGCCGGGGAGCCGAAGTGAGCCTCAAGTGAGATATCATCAAGGCAGCCATGATGATCTAAGACGTACTCAATATTTCGACTCTGTTCAAACACATAGTGCCTCCAAACTGCCATTCCAGAGTACTCCAATGGGCTCTAGTCCAGATACACGTGTGGAAGACCAGCAGAAGCTGCCAGCATTACACGACATCTCATCGAAACTTCTGGAGAGACTTACCGATTTCAGCCTCGAAAAAGATATTGATATGGAGGAGATCAGTTCAAAGTTGAAACATATACCAGAGCAAATTTCAAGTGCGCAAGAAGCTCGATTTAAGGTGTTCATTGATATTTTCAACGAGTGGTCTTCCTGTTTTTTTCTAAAGCAGCAGCGTATACTGGAGGAGCATGCCGAATCACTGATTATGAAGGTTGAGAGCAGGGTGGCGGCTTTTGAGGATATTCTTTTAAAGAAGCTTGATGAAAATACTCGTAGCAGGATTAGCTTACCGCAGGATGCGGATGCACCGGTCAGTGGTGGAAAACAGTTGTTGGTGAATTTGAAGTCATCTTGCGATGGTGAGCTGGAGATCATATCGGCCCACTTGAACCACGAAAATGAGATTATAACACCTTCACCTACAACATTAAAACAACCATTCCCAGGGATTCACAGAAATGTTCGGTCCGCAGGGGAAAATATCGCAGGAAAAATCCCACGTCTAGCTGTGCACCTACAGTTCAGGGCGGAGAGCTTCACAGAACTAATCACAACCTTAATCATCACGTTAATGTATTGTGAGAGCAGCAGAATACACGTAAGGGAAACGTGTCACAGAAGGAAAGTTCGGATCACGAAAGTAACCAAGACCTTGCAGGGACCAACTCACAGGGTGGTGGAGTGGATGTTTTTCCCGGTGGATCCTGGAATAGACATACACTTATAGTCGGGGAGACTCATGTGCGAAATTTGAGAGGCGGGGTGCACCCACTTTCGAAAACATGGACTTATCCAGGACTTCAGGTGAAGGACTTGAGTGC
Source organism: Lithobius niger (assembly GCA_023313725.1). NCBI lineage: Eukaryota > Metazoa > Arthropoda > Chilopoda > Lithobiomorpha > Lithobiidae > Lithobius > Lithobius niger. Next base: position 4,040 of record JAHWFP010011590.1, on the reverse strand, counting down.
TCGACTTGAGACGCATATTGGGGATATGGATCCGGCAGGTTCACTGGTGGTTAGTGCTGGAACTAACAGCATTGAAGAGGAATCTCCAAACAGAATTACTTCCATTATCCAGGATTGCCTGATCTCGGTGAACACGAAGTTTCCCAGGGCAAAAATCGCTGTCATCGGACTTTTCCCAAGATTGGGCTTGAAGCAAGGAGACCTAGACAAGAAAGTGATCCACACGAATATACTTCTTCGGCAGATGTGTGTGCGCTGCAATTTTTCCTTTGTGTCCATGGACAGGGATATATGCCAAGATCACACCCTACTAGCTAGAGACCAGCTACATCTTACCGCTAAAGGCAAGAAAGTGTTACAATACAACCTACAAAAGGTGCTTGCTCCTCTGGAAAACCAGTTTGCTTAATTGGGGAAGACCCAGTCATAACAACTACTCGTCCAACCTACACCGTTGGGGACCTCGCTTGCACTGTGTTCAATGCACGCAGTATTAAGAGAAATGTTGGGTGTTTTAATGATCTTGTACGCAGTGAGTCTTACGACATTATTTTTGTTGTGGAGTCATGGCTCGATGCTAGTGTGACAGATGCCATGCTTTGTGACACGAGGGGGTACTCGGTGATACGTAGGGATCGGGGTAGTAGAGGGGGTGGTTTGCTGGTTTTGCATCGAGTATCAGTCCCTCTGGTAGTTGGGCGGGTAGACACCATAGAGGAAGGCATTGCTATCTACCTTCCCTCTCATAAAATTAATTTCCTGCTATGCTACCTGCCTAATAGCTACATTGACCTTGAAATCGTGAATCTCTGTAATTTTATTCTAGGGTCGGTTTTAATTGGGTATGAAACAGTTTTACTCGGCGACTTTAATCTTTCAACAGTAGATTGGGATAGAAATTGCGCCAGAGACCCTCACCATGCTTTGTTCCTGGACTTAATTGCGCCACTAGGCTTGGTCCAGCTGGTGGATCATCCGACCAGAGGAAACAATATTCTCGACCTGGTCCTAACTAGTGATGAGAGACTTGTCTACGACCTGGTGGATGGAGGCCATTTTGGAAACAGTGACCACTGTATTGTTAGTTTTAAGCTAAACCTTTCTGCAAATCTTCTTAGGTCTGACACAGGAACACGCACAAGGTTGGCCAAGGGAAATATTAATTTTAATCTCTTACATTCTTCCCTGGAAACAATAGACTGGGACTCTGTGATCTTCCGGGTTCATCCTGACATTGAAAACTCATGGTCTTGTGTCTCCAGGATACTTATGGGACATATTGAATTAAGTCGTGAACTGCCGCGACCCTTGGGTAGAGGTAAGTTTTTTGTCCCACGTTCTATTATAAAACTGAACGCCGTCAAGCTTAGGCTTTGGAAACGTTACAGGTCTGATAAACGACCTGAAACACTGCGTGCTTACAATATAGCAAAAAAAGCTTATTCTGACATAACTGAATCATGGCATAAAGCCAGAGAAATTGCTGCTATCAGTGAGGGTAGCCACTCGGCTCTTTTCAAGCTTTATCGCAGTCGTACTTCAACATCCATAACCCTTCCACCCATGAAGGTGGGATCTGAATTCATCATGGACACTGGTGAAAAGGCCGAAATATTTTGTGATATCTTCGCATCTAATACAATCATTGACGATGGTAACCAAAGCCTACCGGCACCACAATTACTGGGATCTTATATTCCATGTACCACTGTCCAGTTCACAGAAACTTCTGTAGTAACGGCCATAAAAAATTAAAACCTAGTAAGTCTTGTGGACCAGATGGCTTATCGGCCTTTCTTCTTAAACAGCTGGGAAATGTCATCAGCAAACCTCTTTCAGTTATTTTTTCGCGATCCTTTGCCCAGACCAAACTCCCAGCTATCTGGAGTAAAGCTAACGTGATCCCAGTGCTAAAAAAGGGTTCGGCCTCTGACCCACGAAACTTCTAATCGATTGCCCTAACCTGTGTCGCGTGCAAGATTATGGAGTCAATAATCCGCGATGCTATTCTTAAATTTCTGATTGATCATCAGGTGATACGCCCCGATCAATTTGGGTTTCTCCCACTTCGATCTGCTACTCACCAGTTGTTAGCAGTACTGGACCGGTGGACAAACGCGCTGGATGTTGGAATTCCCTCTGATGTAATTTATTTTGACTTCAGTAAGGCATTCGAGTCGGTTATTCATAGGAAACTGCTTCTCAAAGTCAGTAGTTGTGGTATACAAGGTAAACTGCAGGGTTGGCTTTCAGCTTTCCTGGATAGTCGTACCCAGCGTGTGTTGATTGAGGACACATATTCGTCCTGGGTAAACGTACCATGCGGAGTACCTCAGGGCTCAGTACTCGGCCCGCTGTTGTTCGTAATTTATATCAACTACCGTAAGTTAAGCAATGAAAGCACATATGGATTTAAGTTTGCTGACGATCTGAAGTTTGCTGCCGAAAACATATCATCTGGCCCATCCCCTAAGCTCGAGTCACAGATCCAAACCGTTGTTGAGTGGTCTATAACTTGGCAACTGCCTATTTCCGTCCCAAAATGCTTCCCTTTCCATGTTGGAACTTTGAATCCAGGCTCCGATTATTCCCTGGACCATGAGCCTCTGCCTCATTCCACTGAGGTGAGGGATTTGGGGATCTGGTTTACAGGTAACCTTAAGCCCTCTCTCCACTGTCAGAAGGTTTCTGCCGCGGCTTTTCGCCGTTCGGCGATTGTTTCAAGATGCTTCACTTCAGGTAGTATCGCGACGAAGGTCTGGGCATTCAAGGTTTTTGTGAGCCCCATACTTGAGTACGCAACCCCAGTCTGGTCGCCACATTTGGTCAAGGATATTGATCTCTTGGAAAAGGTCCAGCGCCGTTCACATAGCAATTGCCGGGATTTCGGGAAATCGAATACAGGGATCGTATTTCCAGACTGGGACTTGCGTTGCTGGAACTGCGCCGAATAAAATCTGATCTTATTTTGGTGTACAAGATCGTTCATGGATTGATCGCCATTGATCTTCCATTCTTTAATTTTGCCTCCAACATAATCAGTACCAGAGGCCATAATTTGAAACTGGCTGTTCAGGCTTCTCGCCTTGACGTGCGTCATTATTATTTTTTCAATTAGGGTAGTCCCAATTTGGAATGCACTCAGGACGGTGACTGTAAATGCTCCGACTGTTTTTGCTTTTCGCAGGTTTCTCACAACGGAAAGGCTAAATGTGTTCCTAAAACGGCCGGTAGACAGTTAGGATGTGAATGATCCAGCCTGCCACCCCCTCCCCCAACCTTATCCCAGGAACGGTGTTAGTGGCTCCCCGCCCTTCCGTCATCCTACCACACAATAATGTGGTGAACCAATTTATTTGTTTATGCCTGGGCTATATTATTCAATTGAAGGTTCGCCCAGTATGACAACAGCGTATTCCTTGGCAAGGTAATTGCCCCTGCAACAATATCAATCGCAAAAGGTTAATTGCTACTAAAATAAAACAATTATCGTTAATCCACCCAAAACCAAAACTGGTGTGAGAAGCCGCCAAGTTTCCCAAAAGGATCGACCTTTGAAGGTAGTGATATTATTCATCCAGGGCAAGGCCGCCAAGGTTAATCGTATAGTTAGTCCTATAGTTACAATGATTTCATTGTCAGGTGAGGTCTTTTTATTTTATTTCTCTTGGTCGCCGAAGGGTCATTTTGGCTTCGAGCAAGAATGAACTGAAACAATTTTGGCTTCGAGCAAAAAAGAACTGAAACAATTTTGGCTTCGAGCAAGAATGAACCGAAACAATTTTGGCTTCGAGCAAGAATGAACCGAAACAATTTAGGCTTCGAGCAAGAATGAACTGAAACAATTTTGGCTTCGAGCAAGAATGAACCGAAAAAATTTTGGCTTCGAGCAAGAATGAACCGAAACAATTTAGGCTTCGAGCAAGAATGAACTGAAACAATTTTGGCTTCGAGCAAGAATGAACCGAAATAATTTAGGCTTCGAGCAAGAAAGAACTGAAACAATTTTGGCTTCGAGCAAAAATGAACCGAAACAATTT
>JAHWFP010011589.1:9496-21235 GCA_023313725.1 Lithobius niger | reverse complement strand
TTTTTTTATCAGCAAAAAAAGCATTGTTTCAGTTAGCACGTGATGGCTTTTTTCTAAATAACTACTTCAGTTAAATAACCTTGAAAAGGCACATGTTCACATAGGAAGCTATGATTTGAGCCTATTCCCATGATTTTTGGTGGTGTAGTTTGACCTGTAGAGAGGACAGACGAAAGCATCCCCAGAACAACAACAACAACAACAACAACAACAACAAGAAGTCGAACAAGAACAAGAAGTTGTCTATTTGGCCCCGCTCTGGATCTCGGCTTTGGCTGGACCGAATTTCACCATTTTTGGACTGTAGAGAGGCCTTGACTAGTCGAGGCTGGATTCCAAATTTGGTTTTATAATGTTCACTTTTGACGGAGTTATAAGCTCTCAAAGTTAAGAGTTTAACACAGAGACCCTAGGCTGACCCTTACTAACACTGGCTATCGCCAGTGTTAATACATATTGGCTGCATCAGTAAGGTTTAACGGTAGAACTTTGGCCTTTGGGTTGAAAGGTCGTTCGTTAAATTCCCCGCGCAGGCAGTCTGAAGTCCGAAAGGTAAAGTAGATAGGTTTTCATCTCCGTACTAACACGTATCAAGCCTATTTGGCTTTCCGCATGTTTAAGGAAACGTTTTGACGGCATGAACAATGACAAACAATAGGGAGGTAAGATAAGAGCAGGGGAGAGACGTTTCCCTAATTGAAATGAGCACGGCGGACTGTCAACTCTAGCAATTCTTAGTATTCGACAATCAATCGATTTGACATTGATCGATTGTAGCCGACATAAGCGCCGGTGCACACGTGCGTTTTTTTGGACGCGCGGCGACGCTGCAGCGCCAATCAATGCACACGTACGTTTTATTAACGCGCGTTGACGCTGCGGTGCCGCTTCGGTGACGTATGTGCGCGTTAGGTTTCCTAACCACGTGTACAAAAAATTATAGTTTGAAACCAATGAGACGATGTTAATGTTTTCGCCTATACCTCGTGAACAAAAAATATATTTTAAAACCAATGCGACGAAGTTTGGTACATTGATGTACTAATTTAAGACGTACCAGGGAAAAATGTTATACATCCCTTGCAGATTAACTAAAAAAATCGGATAACTTTTTTAATTACTTCCCAATGAGTCTTCAATCATTTCTGCAGCAACATTTCAGATTTCAGGATAGTTCTTTACTCACCCAATAAACAATTCCATGTCGATTTCTTCAAAATTGGACGCCACTTTCGGTAACGCTTTTGCGGTAAACGGCGGACGTGTGCACCGCTCAAGTCATCCAAGGTACTCACAGACACAATTGCTTTTTTTTTGACGCTGCGGTATCGCTGCGTTGACGAGGGGGGGGGGGAATTGCGGTGCAAAACGACCGCACGAGCGGCGGGCGAGCGGCGGGTGGTAACGCAACGTCGACGCAGGTACGTGTGCAGTATCCAACAGATGGCACGTAAACCAAACCGCAAATGCGGTACCGCACGTGTGCACCGGCGCTAAGGCCAACATATAAAACAGCGCCCACAATGCAGCACTCAGTCGCTGTTAAAAATTTTTACTTGTTAAAATTTACACGTATAAGAATTGATCAATTTTAATTGAAATAATCAAATGTACAATTGAGAAAATTGCATCTGTTTGGTGCTTTACGTTTTAAATATATGATTCGTATAAACCCCCTTTTTACGGCACACCTGACGTTTTTGTTTGTAATCCGTGTACCTTTTTTACGGCTATGGCGTCGCGCAACAAAGGTTTATGCATGCTGTCGATTGTTGCTGGCCATTTTGAAACAATTCAAGTCAGCTCTGAAAGCCTGCATCTGCGAAATAAATACGCATTTCTATCATTTTTAGCTGCCAATTTCAAAGGGTTTAAAAGGGTTCAAAGGGTTTTTAGCGAGCGTTAACCGCATCCGGTTATCTACCCGACGAAGCCCTAAGGCCCTAACACGAAGCAAAGACATAACACGTGCACGAAGAATGAATCTGGAGTTTGCTGAGTGGCATTGTTCCCTAAATACAATGGTTAAAACAATGTAAAACAATCGAAATGTACGTTTAGGGTCCCGTAACTCCGGAATGGATCGACCAATCGAAAAAGTGGTCCCTGTAAGGTTGAAGCCCAAGGAAATTTCTGGCTCAGATCATGTTTCAGATTTTAGGTAGGTGCAGTAGTTTTTTCTGAAACCGTGTCAGCCAAGAACAACAACAACAACAAGAAAAAGCGAACAGTTTTCAAATTTACGTGTGGCTCCCTACGTTTACTCTTGCACGGAATTGCATAAAAGTTGGTGTAAAGTTTGGAAAAGTTGCTATTAATAGTTTTAGTTTTGCTGGAGAGAGGACTTCAATCATATATATATGCGGCTATCGCCGTGTTTGATACTCAGCGTCAGTTATATCCGCCCAATACCAAAACTGGTATAAGAGCAGCCGCCAAGTTTCCAAAAAGGATCAGCCTTTCAATGTAGTGACATCATTCAACCAGGAAAACGCCGCCAAGGTTAATCCTATGAGCCAAGTCAATCGCACCTACGAATAGTTCGAAAGTTAAATGAAAACTAGAAGATTGCTACTAGCGGTAGCAATCTTCAAGTTTTCATTTAACGTCCAAAGTATTATTCCGTGCGATTAACTTGACTAATTGGATTAACCTTGGCAGCCTTTCTCTGGTTGAATGATATCACTACTTTGAAAGACCGATCCTGTTTGGAAACTTGGCGGCTACTCTTATACCAGTTCAAGTTGGTATTGGGTGGATATCACAACTTTCATAGGCCTGTGAATACAAAGAATTCCACTGTCTAATAGTCACCTCTACCTTTTTCGTCTGGAGTGTCTATAAATTTTGTAATTCATAATTTTTACGTTTGCCGTTGCCCAATTAGCCGTTACACCAGCCAAATGGACACGGTTTGGCTTATTGTATGCCCATGTTTCATGCTTAAGTTTAAACGGGAACAATGAAAACTAGCGAGTGTGCCAATTCTTTGGAAAGAAGTTGAAAGTGGTACGTTGTTGCCTTGAAAAGAAGTTGAAATTGGCACATTGTTGCATCGACTAACAATTTACTCTGCGCGGTCATTTCAGCGGCAAGTGTTAAATGACGTCACGCACGAAAGAAACTTATTTTTCACATGGTACAGATCGCTCAAGCCAAAGCGATAAACTGGGAGTGGGGGAGGAGGGACTGGACGGTAAAAGAGATTGGGAAGGTGGTGGTTGGGGGAAGGGAGCAATGCGTCTGTTACCATTAAACGACGTCATGCACAGTTATTTTTCACACGGTACGTATGCACAGTGCCGATGTTTTAAATAGAGACCATAGCAATTTGTTGCGCCAAATCTCGCCAACGGGGATAGGGAAGGGGAGAGGAAAGAGCAGTACTTAATTCAATTCCGTGTAGCAAAGGGGCGGTAGGGAAGTAGATGGATGGGCAGCTGCATAGGAAGTGAACGGAGAAGGGCGGGAGAAGATGGGAGAAAAAGGCAGGAGAAATGGGAGGGAGCGGATGCAGGAAAGGGAGAGTAATGCAGGAAGAAAAACTGCCCACCAGAGTGTTCGTTTAGGCAACAATGAGCGAAAACTGGGAAACAACCACGGGCAAAACAAATCCCCGGGCGAAGCCGGGTAGGACTGCTAGTGATGACATAAGGTTTGTAAATTTAGTTTCTGGTGGACTACGTTATTAGAAAAAAAAAACGAATTCGTTTTCTGGTTAAGGCAAGGTTTAACTGATCCGAAGTCAAAACAGCAAAGAAACACAAATAAACTTTCCTGTAAGGTTTTACACACTGCAGTGTTGCTGTACTGTTTAGTCCACGTGAAACCTTACTGCTGTATTCAAATGTTTTCACCATTTTTACTTTTGCAGGCCATATAATATCAGCTAATGATTGGTGCATTCTACTTGGCTAAACGCCATCACTGGAAAATGTTTTTAAAAAACTGATCGTCTTAGTGTGATTAGCACAGCTGTATAGGTAATTGAGGGTTCGATCTACTCCATGAAAACCTGGAAATGTCCTGGAAAGCAATAATGAAATTCCTTGCATGGAAAAGTGCTTGAAAACCTTGAAAAATTATGTGCCATCAATAGAAAGTAGACGACGTTACTGAAGAACACTGAAAAATGTAGGGCAAGAAAGTCAGAGAGTTTGTTTGGGCATGACAAGTTTTGAAATTTTTGCTTTGGTTTTAATTGTATTTATGTGTTTAATGGTTGTATACGGCAGTTTAGTTTCACGTGGACTTAACAGTACAACATCAGTTCAGTAGCTGAAACCTTACAGGAAAGTTTATTTGTGTTCCTTTGCTGTTTTGACTTCGGATCAGTTAAATATTACCTTAATTAAGCATCAAACAAGTTCATTTTTGTTTTCTAATTCTTAGTACTTTGTCATAGTCGTACCACGTAGTTTAGATTAGCTTGTTTTAAAGTTTTGTATCTTAATCAATTACGGTTTGCACAAACAACTGGAAACAAACCTTTTAACCTCAGTCTCTGTCTGCAGCTGGCGTTTGCTGATTGGCAATGTTGAATAATATCAATGTTTAAAACAATGTAAAACAATCAATCTGGTCGTTTGGAGCTCCCTAACCCCTGAGCCACGTGACCAATTTGAAAGACCTTATGGAAAGGGCACATCTACAGAACAATACCTGTAAAATGAGCTAAGAACCAGCTTTATAGGACAAATAGTTTGATCTGTAAAGAGCGTAGCAGAAACGTGTCTTGCCAAGAACAACAACGACAACAACAAGCCAAAAGTGACAAACACGATCAGAGATGGAAGTGGGTCACCTTTTCCGAACCATGACCCAGCTGACCCGCTCGAGCCGTGGCCCACGACTCACTTGACTCACCTGCTAAAGAATAAAATGTGACCTACCGTGACGCATCCACGCTATGAAAAAAATAGAGTAATTCAAATGCATGTATTGTGTGCGCGGCGTATCTTGAGTCCTGGAAGTGTTTTATGAGCGGCTATGTCTTCCTGGAGGGAGCGGCTTTAATCGACGGCCGCCATTGTTTTTGTAAATCATTTTGGATATCAACAAGGCACTCTGCTACCAAAAACGTACAATCGATTATCTGTGTTCGTTCTGCAGCGAACTCAAGATAGGCCGCGCACACTTTAATGTTATTTCAAACAGTCAAATTTTTTAATGAAGCATTTACTAACGGTTTTTAGCCTTGTGGGGAAAACTTTTTGAAACAGTAAGAACATTTTTTAAAGAGTACTAGTAACACTAGTGAAGTGTCAAATAACGTATACTTAACATTTACCGTGGGTCGGTGGGTGAACGGTCTTGGCCATGACCCACCTGACCCACGATAAAAATGTGACCCACTGACCCCCCGACCCATAGGTCAGTTTCATCTCTGATAACGATCCAGGTCAAGCCCACATCTCCGATGAATCAAATCGGGACTTAATAAAGGTTCCGACAAAGGTTCACCGAGTCGAATAAAACTTCTGTACTACATTTGAGTGGAAAATATTGAAAGACAGCAGAGAAATTAAGCATCGAAATTTCGGCTTTAACATGAGAGGGTTGAGCCTAACCTCAATCGTAACGATGGTTACGATTAATCGTCTTTTTTCATCATAGAAAAACACAGCTTCATGTGTACTCCTATACCATGCGCCGTGGCTGTTTGCTGTGACGTGCTTGTCACGTGACTGGGCTAGTCCACTCAGACGGCCAAACAGCCGTTGTTCTCGTTCATCATTGGCTAACTCATTGTGACGTCACGGCAAACAGCCATCGCGCTTGATTTAAGTAAAGGTTAATGCCCGAAAACCGCGGGCCATTCGGAAACAATGCACAGCGCCTACGGGCAATTGTTTCCGAATGGCCCAAAGTTGAGGGCTTTAACCTACTAAATATCGCGCTCACGATAACAATTGAACAGCGTATTCCTTGACAATGTCATTGCTCGTGCAACAATGTCTATCGCGAAGTTCCAAAAAGTCTATTGTAAAACTGTCTCTTAAAAATTTGTAAGAGAAGTTGTTTGAAGGGATTAGTCGTCGTTGAGTTTTCGTTGCATGAACGTTGATGGGGCATTCGAAATCGAGCAACAATGCATAAACAATGTCTGTTTACACGACGTCTCAAGAGTTCTACTGTAACAATACTGTGATGGGGCAATATCTCATTTCCAACAACTTTGCTCTGGACACGTCAATTTTAAATAGAAGTTGTCTGAAGGGGCTGTTCGTCGCTGAGTTTTCGCTGCTTGAACGGTGATGGGGTAATCCGGAATCAAGCCCAAATCAAATTACATTGCGTTGCAAAGTAAAGCTAATAATTACGCACACGCCACCACCTAGTGTAGCCTAGAAGGCTAGCTGTATTACTCCCGTATTAATGGTAGGTCTATCCTGAAGGGGGAAATCCTCCTCTATATACTTACAAATATAAATAAAAATAAAAATATATAAACATTAATATAAATCCGCCTCTGCCAATAAGCCCGTGACGCCAATTTAGCTAGTAGTAGGTTTGCTGTAATGTACATGTTTTTGACTGGTAGCAACGTAACTAACGGGTGAGGCGTTGGGTGGGTGGGGGAAAGTGCCTTCCAAGTACGAGGCAAGGGGACGTAAAGAACCGCGAAAAAAAAATTAACGTATACAAATGCTCGCACCAATCGTAGTTCTATCGTATGCCTGTCAATATAGTTTCTTTTTTGGCTACTGATAGTAACGAAGATGTGACTGTATTTACATAAATATAGCAGTGACACGACGTAGTATTATTGTACATATAACTCTATGCTGGAGCCTTAATGGGTTAGCTGCAAGGGGTACTGCAGAGAGAAACAGAAGGGTGTCATACTGAAGCCGATGCTGTGAAGAGTGATTTCTTAGACCTAAAACGCGCGAGTTTTGTTGTTAGAGAAAACAACGTTATTTTAAGCCTAAGAAATCCGTTCTTCCGTTGTTTTTCCCTCCATTTTTATGTAGTGCACCTTGTAGTTATACCCTCCAAAACCCATGCCGGTGCCAATATGGCGGCAAATGTCACTGCTCTATAAAAATAAAAATTCGAAACCACAGTCAAGTGGAGCACTATGTAGCAACAACGATATTTCTTAATGTTTCGTTGATACTTCAATGATTTAAAAAGTACGGGCCAATAACTAAGTAGTTATTGGCCCGTAGTTTTCAAAAAAAGCATTGTTACACCATTGTTGCTTCCGGACCAATAACTCGGAAAGCGCGTATTCACCATTGTTGCAAAAGGTGGTAGTCTAAATAACCATTAGATTGTTTTGTTTTTCTTGGTAACAAAAACATTGTTGTCGGGTTGAATGCTGTCGTAAACATGGACCAAAAAAAAGACCCTACCGAGAGAAAACAATGCAAGGGTACCCAAGCTGATCAATTTAAGTGTGCACAATGTGGTAAAGGCTTTGCCCATAAGTGGAGTCTAAAAATCCACCTACAAATACACAGTGCAGAGAGACCATTTAATTGTATCGAGTGTGGTAAAAGTTTTGCCCAGAAGGGAGGCCTCAACTCACACGTACGTACACATACTAAACCACACAAATGTACGGAATGTGGTAAAACATTTGGCCAGAAAACTGAGTTAAGTTCGCATCTAAATAAGCATTCTGGAAACAAACCGTTTAAATGTGATGAATGTGGTGCTGGTTTTTGGCAAAACTCCTATTTAAGGACGCACGGGTTAGTCCATAGTGCCGTTACGCCCTTTGTTTGTGATTATTGTGGTAAGGCCTTTGCCAGGAAGTCGTCTTTAAACATTCATGCAAGAACGCACAGTAAAAAGAAGCCCTTTAAATGTACGGAATGTGGTAGAACCTTTAAGCAGAAAACTCATTTAAACTCGCACTTAGTAGTTCATACTGGAGATAGACCATTTCTGTGTTTAGTGTGTGGCAAATGTTTTCAACGAAAACATCATCTAAAAGCGCATATGCCGATACACAATGGGAAGACCCCATACAGTTGAAACAATGTGGTAATTTTTTTATAAAAACTGAAAAATAATGTCGCATGCTCGTACCCACAGTGAAAGGAAACCTTATAAACGTGAAGAATGTGGTAAAGCTTTTACTCAGAATGCGAGCTTCACCACTCACGTGCTTAAACATAGTGGAAGTCAATAATATCCATGTGAAGAATGTAGTAAATAAATGTAGATACAAATCTTTTGGACTTAAATGTCAGACTGCCTGCACGGGAATTGAACCCTCGACCTATGAGACTTATTAAGGCCGAGCCTCTCTACTGCTGAGCCATGCTGATCTCACAATAGCTCTACAATGGCTTAGTAGTAGATATTCGGCCTTAATTGGTCTCAAAGGCCGACGGTTCAATTTCTGTATGGTAGTCTGAAATTTAAGTCCAAAAAGCAACGGAAATATGTTTGCGTCTGCATTTATTTATCACTGTTCTAGCCAATTTGGCTTTCGTAACAGTTTATAGTGTGTGGTAAAGATTTCACTGAACAGTTGGAATTTTTGAAATGCTCGTGTAACTGTATCAAATGGCTTCGTGCGACACATTATATCTAATTACAAAATTTATTGATGCATGCCAATTCATTGCAAGGAAGAACTGTTTGCCTGCCTAATGTAGCGTTAAATTAAAATCAAATCTTCTTTGTCATGTTTTTTTTTATAGTTTTGTGCTCAGTTACGGTCCCTAGTTTTTTTTATGTAAGAATTTAGTATTGGTTAACTACTACAGAATAAACTTTTCTTGGGGGATAGGGGAAAAGGCCACACCCAGAATATTGTTTGGGGAGCTGAGGGGCGGGAGGGGAGGGGGGAGGGGCCAAAAAAAAAAGGAAACTCAAATTGAGGGGGGTGCTTTAAATTTCGCTGAACCCTGTAACACACCACGTTTTCAGGAATTAAAGTTCGTTTGCTACCAGAGGTGGTGCCAGAGGTAAGGCAGAGATAGCTTGTCACCTTCCCTGCAGAGAAAATTTCGCTCCCGTTGAGGACTAATGTCGAAATGAACACAAGGGAAATTGTTGTGGTGATAAGGCGAACTGATAATGAAACTGAAAAAAAGGATAAGTTGTTATAGTAATTTTCTTGCTTAAATATGAACACGAAATTCTACCCTGAAACGGGAATATTTTTTTTACTGAAATAATCATATCTTATTGCTTGTCATCGTTTCCCATTCACCCCATCCGGTCGTGATGACCTCAGTTAATAGCATTACATTCGTGTCTCATTTCCGGTTCTGAAAGAAGGGGACGGGGTGGGAGTTCTTCTGATGTAACGATGTCTTTTATGTCGCATTGTCATTGATCCTCAAATGGTTGAAAGCAGCCACAAGACCTTAGCTGTAAAGACACAAGTGCCTAGAGGGCTCCAGTCTCATATAAATTTTATCTGGATGGGTGTTATCGTTTATCTTCTTGGCGGGTGACACACTATCGTGTGTCTTGAAAAGGAGCCATGTCACTTTAGAAAACAATGCTTCAACTTGTTCAATTGCAGACAATTTCATGGATCAGAACAAGGGAAATTAGTTGAAAGTACAGACGCACTGTCCACAAAAAAAAAAATGTTTTCATTGAGATACGTTTACAGTAAAACGTATGTTATACAATTTCTGTCAGGCCATTAATTGATTTTGGGGGAATCTGTGTATAAGAGGAAAAAATTACTTGCTAGGGTCTCTCATTTTGCAGTCCTGCGTGTAGTTAATGGGGCCTATTGTTCTCCGCGCGTTTGTCACCCCAACTTGGTTTGTATCGGGCCTTCCACTCGTCTATACAATCCACCCAAAACCAAAACTGGTGTAAAAAGTCGCCAAGTTTCCAAAAAGGATCGGCCTTTGAAGGTAGTGATATCATTCAACCAGGGAAAGGCCGCCAAGGTTAATCCTATGCCAAGTTGATCGCACCGACTAAGGGCGCGTTTACGCAATGACTCGTATTTGCATTCTCGCAGCTAGAAGCTATAAATCACCTGAAATTCCAACATGGCGGCGGTTTTAGGTCTCCCAACTCACAACGAAAACACTCAATAATGTGAGTTCAGATGCGTCTGGGAAAATTGTTTCGTTAGGAGGAATTCCTTATCTTATTGGCACAGATTAGAAGACTACAATCATTTACTGAAACGATGTCGGATTTAGCTAATCCACGTAGCGTCGTTACCATGGCAACGACACCTTTGAAATCGCGATTAGATTCTCGCTGCGAGAATGAAAAGGCGAGCCGTTGCGTAAACGCGCCCTAATAGTTCAAAAGTTAAATGAAAACAGAAGATTGCTACTCGCTGCAGCAATCTTCAAGTTTTAATTTAACGTCCAAAGTATTATAAGGTAATAGGATTAACCTTGGCGGCCTTTCCCTGGTTTAATGATATCACTACTTTCAAAGGCTGATCCTTTCTGGAAACTTGGCGGCTTTTTACGCCAGTTTCGGTTTTGGGTGAATAGCACAACTTTCACAGGACCGTGAACATACAAAAGGTTACAACGTCTTATCTTCATCTGTAACTTTTTTTCTGGCGAAATTTTATATCTATAAATTTTCACATTGATAATTTTCAATTTTACCATTGCCAGTTAGCTGTTAGATTAGCCAAATTGACACGGCTTAGTTTATTGTGCGACCATTCTTCACCTATTTAAGTTTCTTCAATCCCATGTTTGCAGATACTGGCTAACAATCGCTGATTTCGTTCGCTTCGCTTACTCAATCAGCGCATGCCCTTTAGTTCCACGTTTCTCAACCGAGGAGACGCAACTGCAGGGAGGCGCGAGATGCTGCCATATCAGTGGTGAACTTTTTTTTTAACGATGCGTCGCAGAGTTCTCGCCAATGACAAACCTATACCTGCTATCAACCACTTTTTAAAATTACATTATCGTAAAGATTTTCAAGACTTACCAGTATCATTCATGTTGTTAAAAAAATAAAATACACAGCAATGCAGTGTCGCATTGGACCGCTCGGGAACACACCAACGCGGAGGCTCCCTCAGAAGAGCTTTAAAAAAAATACATTGCAGGAAAACGTTTCAAATCACGCATATTTCGTAAAAATACGGCAGCTGCCCCCAATGCATGAGGCCTTTGTTAAAACGAAAAAAATATTTTTGAAAAATTTGAAAAGGATTCTTATGAAAATTGCAGTTTCCTAAGCAGCAGGACAATTTTTCAAATTCAAGCCTATTTCTTTCTTTAAAATACGGTAACTAGACCATGGTGGATAACCCCACCCCCTTCCGGAGAAACTTCAAGGACCATACCCAATATTTTAAGGAATACTCAACCCTTCCCAATCCGACCCTGGTGCAATGGGGGTGGGGGAGGGGGGGGGGTTGCCATTGCGAGCTAGTCCCAGTGGGGAGGAATTTTGTATAAAAAGTTGGGAACCGCTGCTTTAGTTGTTTTGTTTATCCTTGCACCTTTCTCTTACTTTTTCAAGATTTCGGCAGCATTAGGACATTCTCGACATGACGAGATCCGCTTTGAGTTGCTTGCAGTTGACAGACACGTGTATAACTTCGGACTGTGAACATGCAAAAAGTCAACGTACTGTCTTATATTCCACTCTACCTTTTTTTTTTTTTGAGGAATTTTATGTCTATAAATAATTAGCCATTACATCAGCAAAATTGAGAAATTGTTTCGTTTGCTTTCTTCGTTCACATTTAGTCATGCAGAAACCCCGGAAGGCAATTGTTACTAAAACAGCAGAACGCGAAGCAATTTATTTTTTGATTAT
>JAHWFP010011587.1:0-17752 GCA_023313725.1 Lithobius niger | reverse complement strand
CCCCCCCCCCCCCCCCCGCGCCCCTGCCAGCCTAAGCCCTTCACAGTGTTTGCCCCTTTTCTTGGTAAGGTTAGCAACCTCATCCACCGGTTCCTCCACGAATTTAACGTTCTTCTGGTTCCTACGTCCACTCCTACCCTTAAACAGCTCCTTACCAAAAAACAACCACGAGTCACCCGACCGCTTCCCACACAATTTGTGTATGCTCTTTCCTGCGCCGATTGCCCCAAGATCTATCTGGGGCAGGGACGGGACCGTCTCTCCCGTCGCATTTCTAATATTGGTTGCTCAGCCCCTAACAGTGCCCCTGCGCACCATTCCTCCTCTACAAATCATAAAATTGACACTTTTCATTTCACTCCACTTTTTGTTCAGCCACACTACTACAGCAGAATTAACCTTGAAACTTTTTTTTATCCTGCTTCACCAAGACAACCTGTACAATCTTCAAATCCCAAATCAATCCTTTCTTAAATCGTGGGTCCATTTCTTCCAAAGTAATTTTTCAGAATTCACTAAAATACAAAAAAAAAAAAAAAAATTCTCCAGCATAAACTTAAGGCACGTATTTTCACTGCATGACACAGATGTTCACTTCCCTGCAGAGCATTTACCCTTCCCCACCTCTCTTGTTTAGACTTTCCCTTTTTCTCCGTGGCCTGTCCTTCTTCCAGACCTCCACATTTCCGCTTCCTCTGTCCACCATCACATCTGGTGACACCCGACTTGGTGCCTGTGTTTGTGCAGGCTTTTGTTTTGTTTTGAAAAATGAAGCCAACATGTAAATTAAGCTTCGAAATATAAGGTACTTTTTTTTTTATCTCGTGGTGTGCGTAGTGCTTTGTGTATTTGTGTTTTAAAATATAATGACTTAGGAGAGAATTGAAGTAGGCATGGCCGATAAATCGTTTTTAACTACCTAAGTTGGAATATACATTTCGCCACCTTTCATATAATTCTAATTGCATCCATTTATCATATTTAGAATTGCCACCGCGTTACTTTAAAGATGTAACATGCGATGAATTGGTGAAGAAAGCATGGGGCTACGTCATAGGTAAACAGTTGTAGCTTAACTTGTAATTCCCTAATTACTTTAAACCGTTCCTATTCGATGATACACAGCTCCATCTCTCATCAAACCCTAATTACCTCCTTTTATCTTAATTAGATCGGCTACTGCAGCAGTTTAAAGATGTAACTTGTGGCAAACAAATGCAAAAAACACACCACAACGGTGTAGATAAACAGTTGTAGCTTATCCCCTAATTACGATAAATCGTTCTAATTACCTTATTCCAAAATATATTTCTCCATCTTTGATCTAAGCCTACTTGTGTCTATTTATCTTAATTAGAGCGGCTGCTGTAGCAGTTTAAAGATATAAATTGTGGTAAATAGACTCAAAATGGACATCACTACAACATAAATAAACTGACGTAGCTTAGCTCCTAATTACAATAAATCGTTTTAATTATCCATGATGGGAAATATGTATTGCTATACCTGATACCTAATTCTAAATACATCTATTTATCTTAATTAGAACTGCTACTGCATCACGTTGTAGATGTCACTTACGGTGAATTGATGAAAAATGCAGTGCATATAGAGAAACATCTACAATTTAGCTGCTAATTACGAACACACTACACTATACTACGGACTTGACCTGGTGTTTGCTGGTTACTAGTCATTGCAAACGAACTCACGTTTTTGAGGAATAATTCAAATCTGTCTCTACTCAATAAGTACTTTTTAAAATTACGAAAGGTACTTGAGTTTTGCCACCATTTTGGGCGCCGTATTGCGTACCTCGTCGTGTGGAGTTGACACCTTTTTAGAGCATTTTTTTTATTTCAGCAGACCTTAAAACTTAGCAGTTGACACCAAATTTACATACATTAGTTTGATTTGGAATTTTTGTATGTGTGGTGGCCATTTTAAGAAGAAAATGGCCACCGTGTTGCTTTTTGGACAGATTTCAGGGGGTTCCCCTTCCTAAAAGTTTTTCATGAGTTTGGACAAAGCGTAGCTTTTTTGAAGATTTTGCTGCTTCCACGCAGGGCGATTAGTATCCCACCGTCATTTAGCATGGACTGCATACTGAAGATCAACATGAAGAAGGGGATGGAGAAGAAACGTCAAGACTCTCGCCGTTTGCTGTCTTTGTGTAATTAATTAAACTATACCTTTTATTCCCATTTATTGTTTTTGCCATTTAATTTTTAAAAATAAATGTTGATGCTAGTTTAATTTATTGTGTGATTAATAACCGCTTCGCTCCAATTTGTCGACAGTGTGACTGATAAGTCTCTATTCGTTACAGAAGCGAAATATTGTTTTCTGAATAAGCCTTTAGCTTCCAAAAAATGACAAAATATGACACCGTTCGTCACGCAACTATTCGTCACACAAGAAACAAATGATGTCTCGAATAAATTTATCCACGTTATGACCGGCATTTCTTACGCGTTTTAGGTTCCAGTGCCTTTAGCGGTTCGGCGTAACCTCCTGAACTTTTAAGTCCAAGAAATAAATGGCGTCCGATACATTCTCCCGCCATGTAATCACTCACTCGCTCCGTTTCCCTTCCGTCTTCTCTTAGTTTACGATGCAGGTCGTGCACCCCATTAACCCTGAATCCACTTTGTCAATTTCCTTCAGCGGGTAACCATATAGGGAAGCCTCGCATGCAAGCTAAAATCGCAAGATCCCTTTACGTAAACATGCATTTTAGGTTTTAATATGAGTCACTACCGAACTCTTATTTTATCGGCCGTTACCAGGAGTTTATAAATGCATACACGTCTGTAGGACGTGGAAGTATCTATTTTGTAACTCATACCTTGTATTTCACCACTTGTCACAAGGTCGTCTGGGAGAGAAGCTGCAGATTTAGCTTTCAGGCTCGTAAGCCAGTTGTGTAAACAACGCCGAAATCTTATTTACCGAAGCAATGTTAACAGGCATTACCTTCCGGGCAATAACTTGGGGAATTGATACATGTTTGGACTCTCGGCAGCAGAAGGATTTTTTTCACGCATATTTATTGTGAAAACCACCACAGCATAAATCTTAAGGACTAAGGGTCTTTAAGTTACCATCTGTCACTTGGAGACGTCAACGGTTTGGACTAATAATGATGTTTAGGATTATAATTAACGTCATAGCACCTGCTTTTCCAGATGGTTTCTTTGAAAGCCATTGTTCAATTTACAATACAATGGGATCTTCCTGCAAACTAAGAGTTACATGCCCCCACCAAAATGTTGTTAAAAATGCTTAGACTAATCGTGTTATGGAACTCTCTTCCGGAAACTGTTGTTACTCACACCCAAGTTTGTTCTTTCAAAAATGCACTTGATAAATATCCTACTGATGATCTAAGTTATTCCTATGATGACTAAGCTAGGTGTGATCAATTTTTCCAGCCTGTTCTTTATTTTTTTTGGATGTATTGTTTTGTAGATTTCTTCTGCAGGTTGCCTTGTTAGAGTCGATTTAGAGTCTTATGCGAACGGTTTGTCTATCTGGGTGTCTGTCTGTGTGTTCGCGCTATAACGTTTTAACGAATTATCGGATTTCTGTCAAATTTTGCAAACAGATTCTATGGCACATTTCTAGGTTTAAGTTCGAAAATGGGTCGAATCCGTCGACGAAATCCTCCTCTAGAAATAATCAACGATTTTTGTTCGCACCAAACGTGCGAGGATCGTTATTTTTTTTTCCAGCCGACTGACGTCATCCATCCACGACCAATTACTGGGAACTATGTAGCCTTCGTCATCGGCTGATCTCACCACTAATGACTGGCAACTTGCTCAAATTATTCTACAGATCACTGACGTAAGCACGCGACCCCACTGACGTGTACGTTCCTACATATCAGTCGTGCCGTGTGTGTGTTAACGTCGCTATCGGATAAATGAAATATTCAAAACGCCGGAACTAAACGATTTGGAGGCCTCCCGTGTCATAAAACGGCCAAACGGTGCTGAATATTTTTAATGTTGATTCAGTTCACTATTGGTCTAATTAAACTTACAGTTTTAAAAATGAAACTGATAGAAGAATCGTATTGGGCTCGTCTTTAAATGAGAGGTGTGCACCGCCATGCCATGCAATGCCATCGCATCTGATCAAAAACTACAAACGCAAGAGGCCACTGGTTTTACGGTTGCATATACGCGTCGTGGAACCGCGGCCAAGAAATAATTTGTTTTTTTTTGGCTTGTATTCTTTAAGAAAGAGTAATTATTCACTGGTGTTAGACAATTAGTAGCCATAACGATTGCTGCATTCTCAAGAGAAAAGAAATCGACTCGCTCTATAATTGGTTTAAACAGGTTTATTTTCCGTTTGTTAATGTTGATTTGTTTTCTTTTTGTGTACTGTTTTTTGTTTCAAAAATATCTTTTTTACTATTTTTAAATTCCTTTCTGAAACTAACAAATTAATGATGTGAAATCTTTATTATAATATCGGAGGCCGGCTAAAAGGAAAGCCTAAAGGAAAACCACTTCTCCCCTCCTCGCACCCGCATTGAAAATGCACTCTCCCACTCTACCTGCAGCCAAAAAGGAGCCAGGCATGAGTGGTCGATCAATCTGACAAGTCGTCGGGATAATGTCCCGGGAAAATGTCCCGGGAAATGTGTCCCGGGAAATGTGACCGGCCCAGTGCATAGCACGGGCTTTCTCTAGTATATAAATTAATTAATTAACGCACGTTTTCCCCAAAAATAAAAACGACCATTAGTTCGAGAACTGGCCGTATGGGGTCAATACTCCGCACGAACGCTGGAACATGGGGTAGAATTCTGTTGCAGATTCCTTCATGCCTCTCGCTCCTGCCCTTACTCACTATTTCTTCAATAGCCAAGCTGTTATTTTAGAGAAGGCTATTGAATAAAATTTACGCGATATCAGTGGTGTGGATATGTCGCTGAGGGCCCCAGTACAGCGGGCATTAGCGACACTGGGGCGAATATCCGCTGTATTCACTAATGCCCGCTGCACTGGGGCCCTCAGCGACGTATGTACGCCCTGATATCGCATAAATTCTATTAGCCTTCTCTAGAATAGCACAGCCTTTCCGGCGGAAGTGTATACAGGCGGAAGCGACTGTACACTTTCGCCACTTTCGAAAATGTTGAGGCACACACCTCCATCACGCACTGCAACGGCAATCTCTGTTGCAAATTTAAAAGCAGTAACCATTGCTCACGCACCCATCACGTAAGTTCCATATAGAGAAATGTTGGCCATAAAATTTCGTTGTCTTGGACTTTGAAGACGCAGATGTGTGGTCAGTAGCCTCTTGCATCAACCACACGTCCAACGAGCAGCTTTACATCAATCTGGTGGTCCACTATAGTTCTTCTTCTGCATTTCATTGTTTCTAGACTTAAAGACAGTATCCACAGCATTAAGGGTTTGTGCTTTCACAGGAGTTGATACTGTAGAAGGATTCTTTGGTTGTGGTAAAGTTCAGATATGGAAACAGCTAGCAATGCTCAACGAGGAATGTGGCAAGGTCCCCATGTAAAAGATCTTGTCAGCGACAGGTTGGCTACTGCTCGTGCTAGGAAATGGAGACAGTCACAAAGGGTTCCTTCATTGCCCGCGTTCTCATTTTGCTGGCACGACCAAAGAAGAACGATAATTTTGGTAGGACAAGAAGGACCAATAGACCGTTTTTCACGTTACAAACTTACTTCCGGGTCAGGCCAAGGATTAAAAGGAATGAGGCAGCCATGTTACGGGAAAGAGACGGCAATCTACAGTAAGGAGACGGCCATGCTTGTGTTTAGTGACGTCATATTACATCAGAAAACGCGAAGCCAACAACGTAAGCCAATCAGAGAACTGCAAGGAAGCGCGTTTGCTAACAACGTAAACAGAGAGATTTTATTTTTTTAAAACGCCGTTTTGCGAAAATTTACTAGTCACGTGCTTCCTTGCAGCACTCTAATTGGCTATTCGGGTTATTTGGAGGAATTGGTGAATATGATGTTACACCACGGTCCCAATCAGTGTATTTTCACAAAAACAGTACTACCGGAACTCGGGAATGAACCATCTTCTCTAGTCGCTCCTTCTTTTGGCAAGACTGTAATGATAATTCATTACCTTGATGTTACAATTTACAGCTTTTGTGCTTCCAGAAATGCATATCGACACACTGATTTTTATTTAAGTTGTAAATAGTGGCGATATGCCGGAATCCTTGCAAAAATCAGAGTAACTATACCTTTGGCTGACAAACTGCAGATGACGTGCTCAAATCTGTGATATGTACACATTACCATTGCTGCCAGTCCATCTGTAAGTTGGACGATTCGACACTCATGTCTCTGAAGATGAAAGTGGTGTGGCCAAATGGAAAATGTGTTGATGGCTCATCTGCTAGTGATACAATTACTTAGAAGGTTTAAATGATCCCAGAAAGAGAGGGCCAATTATGCTAGGTAATGCAAATCATAATATTCCTGGGAACTTTCATACACCGCAATCTAGAAGAGCATGAGGCATCACACAGCCCGTCTCTTCCTGAAAGTCAGGCTAGAACTCTGCACCTCTGCCACATAAAATAGTCGTGGCTGATTTCAGCCACCTCAGGCAATTTCAGGAAGAGAAGGGCTACGTGATGCCTCATGCTCTTCCAGATTGGGATGTATGAAAGTTTCTAGGAATATCTGATTTGTATTACATCAGGCCACTTTGCCCATCGACGACAATGACTCAGGATTTGAGAATGCAATAAAACATACCTTCAACATGTACCCTAATTTATTGTATAATGAAGTTTCAAAAATATAGAATTCTTTACTCAAAGTTTAATGTGATATTTTTGTTCATTTTTATTAGCTGATATCGCTTTAGTTCTAATCCAGCCCTGAAAGATTCTCTTATTCCCGTCAAGATAACGTTTGTTAATTGCTGTAAACCAGTGAAAGTTTACATCTCATACATTTTTGTATACGTCTCAGTAAGGTATTGTTTTGTTGATTCTGTTGTGGGGTTTTTTTTTTTTAGTCTTGCGTGAGTTTATTGTGCGTACATTTTTTTTTGTTGACGAATTGTACAACGCATTTACAACGAATTCTATGCCGCTTACGGCTTAATCAGCCATTTTCAAGATGGCGGCCAAAAACCACCAAGGAACAGTTTCCCCCCAGGCTAGATATCTTTGTTTACATGGCATTGTTGGTTTAGAGCAATACGAAAGTTCCCAGCAAAAAAGGAACGGGTCCTAATTCTGGATAGGACTATCTACAGAAAGCTAATAGAATTTACACGAGGTCAGTGGCGTAGATATGTCGCTGAAAGCCTCAGTACAGCAGGCATTAAAAGATTCCCTCCAAGCACAAAAAAAAAAAAATGCTGCTAGTAAGTGTGCCATTCATATTTACAATATGTTGCCTTGAAAAATTGTATAATCCCGAAACATGCTTCACCTAAGTTTTTATTTTGCATTATACAGCATTGCACATTTTTCAGTTTAAACGTAAATGGGAGTGTACTAGTGTGCGTCTAGATTTAAAAAAAAGATACTCGGCTAACTGGATACAAAGCAGTCAAGCGACTGTATACACTTCCACCACTTTCGAAAATGTTAGGGCGCACACCTCCATCACACACTGCAACAGCGATCTCTGTTGTTAATTTAAAACTACTAACCATCACAATTGTCGGTTGAAATTGTATTAGCTTTTATGCCTAGTTTCAGATTTTAAACCTAATTTCTGCTTTTAGGCCTATCTTCTTTTACTTGCCGTTTTAATTTTGCAAGTAAGACCTAACTGAGATTTGGGTTCGAGAGTAGGCCTATTCATCCATGCAACACGGTGTCGTGACTATTTAAATGAAGTTGATGTGTGTCGTTAACGAAATCCGTTTGTTTTTACAGATGCGTGTCTTCCAGTAGTGATTAAATGAGACGATCATATGTTATTATTTTATTGAGTTACGTCAAGAAAGCCTATTAGCAAAGTCGTTGCTATGGTTTTCCCAGCCGCTTCGGCTGTATAGAAGACTAAAACCAATTTACATTATTAATATCATAAGCAAGCGATTCATCGCAGACAGCAACGCTCGGTGTCAGAACGCGTTGCGCCATCTGTTATCTATAATGATGTACTGGCTGCTTTCTCAAGCCCACCTGGGGAAAAGTCCGCAAGTGGCACCTTCTGCGATCCGGTAACTTTAACATACCTTTTTTTAATCGCTCAAAGTGCCGGCGAGGGCATTATATGCTGGTAAATATAGGGTGCAATTAATAAAACTAATATATAACAAACGCAATAACAACTAGGAAACCGTAAATTGCTAATACACAATTTAAAGCGAAAAAAATGTGGATAAGAAAAACCAAAATCATGCGGTAACATGCATAAAACTAATATACTGAAATTCATGGAACAATTCAAGGGAAAAACAAAATTTAGATAAAAATTTTGCATTTGTATAGTGCTATACACACAGCAGTTAATGCATTATAAATGCTTCAGTAAAATGAGTGCGTCTCAACAACGCAACCTTATTTATGTCCCGTCCATTATTTTACCCCGAATTTACGCTACCACTTAAATCAGATATACTGCACAATTAAATATGGTGACGTGTCTTTAATATAAGCGTCAAGCTTAATCTTGAAATTATGGGGTGAAGGGATAAATGTCGTCCTCGGACTCGTTATCAGCTAGTGATAAATAGACAAAGCTCAAATTACGGTGAGCAACCTAAATAGAAATAAATATACGGGAAGAAAGGAACATTCGGTATTTCAGCCTTTGTTAATCCTTATGCCAAACGAGGAGCCCCTCCTTCCCCACCCCTCCCTGAGTTGGACCCATGGACACTGCATGGACATGCGGTACTTCGCCACTGCGCGATATCAGCATAAAGAAGCAGTATTGGCTCCTTTGTTTTCCATCTCATTTCAACATAGTCAACGGTATATTGTAACAGTACTCCGTAACTCCGGAAAGTCAGATGGATGTTATAAGATTCACCCAATTTTTACAACACTGAATTGTATTAGCCAGAAATTCGTCATTAAATACTTAATTACAGCGGTGTCTAGACCATGTAAGAGGACACCTTGATGAGGAGACCTACTGACTTGGCCGAGTCGTCACATTAAAAAAAAAGTCCATCCCTTATATGCGGGCGGAAGAGCATTACGTATACACAACTAGCTGAAGCCCGTGGTACGCACGGGTGGTGTTTGATGCACCGTTTGTAACATTGGGACGATTTGTTTTCTCATGTGTTTGTTGCAGAGGGCGTGTATCCCGTGGGTATATATATTTTTGCGCACACTGGCTAACAAACAAGATATTCGGTTGCTTCGCTCACTCAATCAGCACCTTCCCTAACCCGAACCCCGTGCACTTTCATTGAATATTTCCACCGGAAATATGCCTTTTTACAGCAAAGTCGAAACCTTTAGCCCGCCGGCTTTGTCAATTTTTTTTCAATATTTAACCGAGTTTCTCTAATCTTTTTATCTTTAAAATTGCCCACAACGACAGAATCTTCAGCAAGCGGTTAATGCCTCATTCCAGCCTGATGTGGCTTGGGCCGGCATCACGCAGCACGCCCTTGACCCTTCTCCAGACCGAGGACATTATAAAACGATGTCCCAAGGGCGCGTCAACGCCCGCGGGCATTGTTTTATAATGTCCCCGAGGTTTTCGGTTGTTATCTATTATAACGCCCATTCATCCAACAATAGAAAAACACGAGCGCCGCTTCGCTCGCTCTTGCTGCTGAAGGGGAAGATCGTCTAACAATACACAGACACGAGCACGAATTAAAACCAAAAGTGCAACAAAGACGGGCATAATTCTAACAGAACAATGCTGAGTTATGACACCCTTTGTGACCGACAATGGTTAAACAATGCTTTAGCAATTGTTGAACATATTAACCTGTTTTTGTGGTTAACGCTCGTTAAACCCTTTGGAACCCTTTGTTTTTGCGTGTATTATACAAAAAAACCGGTTAATATATTCAACAATCAGCAACGCATTATTTAACCATTGTTATATCTGGTCTTTATATTCCTCAAGTGGGCGTTATATTCGGATTGACGTCCTTTTAAACTGCTAAGGTCATATCGGGACGGAGAGATAATTATGCATTGTAATTTCTAGATCTTTCACATGTCAGTCGACATGGGCAATGTGACATTTCCCAGGCCTTCCCCCCCCCCGTCCCCCCGAAAAGCACTGGGATGGCTTGAACTAAGACATCATACGAAACAGTTGTGTGAACAATCTGACAACCCTGGTTCCCAGTCCTCCACTTCACTTTGTTGCTATGGCAACCGTTTCCCGAAGAGTTTGAGGGTAAAACTTCAAAAGGAGAACCGTATGGGTGGGACAGAAACGAAACGGGTGCCACATGAATGAATTGACAGGTTACAGCCCTCACCAGTGGTCACGCAATTCGCCTGAAACTTGAGTGCCGGGTGGTCCACGCGCCCTGAATTATTGATGGTTTTCCGCGCGTGGGAGTCGTTGAAATGGACGTAAACATCCAAACGTTGTTATTACATTTCTCCACTACCCTCACACACTTCGGGTCGCCCATTTACTATTTTCAAACACTCTGTTTTTTTTTATTATTATTCTGTCTTGCCCTGGTCGGTGCTGGCATAAATGTTAGATGGGCGCGAGCCATGCCTGTCTCTTCTGAGAATCAACAGAAGTATAGCATTACACAACCTCAGATATGAAGTGTTCCTCATAGGTATGTCGATAAATATAAATCGCAGTTTATTATCACTTCTTCTTTTGAATAATAAATCGTAATCCAAAACGTTGCGTGAATTTTGTATGTTGGTAGGTCAGCAAGCCTGTAGATTACACTTGGCATTTGCAACATCCTAGGAAGACAAATTGGGTTGGGTTGGGGGTGGGGGCGTCTTACATAAATAGCAGGTTTCTTAAAATTGTTACTTGCGATTTCACTCCCACCACCTACCCTTTTAGGTAAAAGTTTCCATGGAATTTTCCAGCAAAATTGTCTGTTTCTATTCCGAGTTAACCTTAGCAGTTGAAAATGCTGTAAATCCGAATAGTTACTTTTTTTTTTTGCTCTACTGACTTTCATAGTATTATTTACTAGCTGTGATTTGTTTGTTAGTATCCTTTGTTGAACTCCTCCATCCACAGTTAACATTTCCCTGTTTACAATCGACTCATTGGGTGTGTGTTTCTAAACTTGAGAGAAGAGTGAGAGGGATTTCTCTATGCCATGCCCCACAACGTCATCCAAACCTATCAGTTTAGAAACGGCGATGTCTCACTCAGCAATCAGTTTAGTCTCACTCAGCTATCAGTTTTAGAAACAGCGCTGTCTCACTCGTCGTTCTCAAGAGTAGAAAAATTAGCAATAACCGCTGCCACATCTATTTTCAAGAGAGAAATGTTAGTGACAACATACAGATGCTTAATAAAGTCTATTGCATTGGATTTTGTTTCAAAACACAGACATTTTCAATATTTCACTTCCCTAACACAACTTTTTCATCTCCTCCCGGTGTTGGCAGCCATGTTGAATCAGCAAGCGTTCAGGAAGTAAGCGAGAAAAAAAATACCGCAACTTGGCTCAGCAACATCTCAGCTCCATGACGTCACGCTTACGTAAAGTGGGAGGAGTTTGGATCAGTGGCCTCGTGTTAAGAAACCGTTTTTCTCACTTCTCTCTAGTTTAGAAACACCCCCATCTAATCCGACATCGTGGTTGTGACTTTCTACCTCTTGCTTCATTCCTTGCTTCTGTTTATGCGAACTAGGACTTGCTGTGATAGAAATTATGTACAAAAGCTTATTCAAGCACCAGCAAGATTATCATCCTGGCTTTTAATTATAGACTGATCACCCCTCTGGCAGCCAGACGAGAAAAATTTCACACTGGCGATTCGTTTGTCTTTTACTTATCCAAGTAAATTTTTTGTTAAATAAATATAAACAATTCGCTGTAGATTATATAACGAGCCAAAAAACAAGCCAAACAGCAAAAAATCTTACACTAGCACTTACGTTCCGTTAGATTGGTGTGACACGGATTCGAACTGGTAAGCCAATATGGTCCCAGATCAGAGACATGACCGCCTTTATCTATATGCCTTCTCCTCCACTGGCATAAAGACGACTCACTGAACCCGTTGTTAAAGTCACATCAGTGAAGAGGACTCCATTCCACCGAGAATGCTTGTGGCCTTGGGGCTTTGGGGAAGAAATACAAACATTATTACAAAGGTTCAAAGAAGGGATAAATAAATATGTACAAGCACTGAAAATTCTATACAGGAAAGAGGAAAACAAAGCCACACAACGAAATTCGTACACTAGAAATAGCACACCACAGTAAGATCCTTTCATAGACTTGCGTTTCGTTGGAGTGGCGGTATACCTGGAATCGAACTGGCAACCCTGTCCGTACCCAGATCACTGACAGGTCATGCCACTGTGACGAAATGTAAGTACTTAAAGGTGACACACAGGCCCGGTGCACACATGCGTTTTTTTAACGCGCGGTGACACTGCGTTGCGGCTGCGTTGACACTAGCAATCAATGCACCCGTGAACCGCCAGTACGCATTCTGCCGCACCCCATTTTGCTAACCCCGTTTACAAAAAGTTATATTAACTCTTTCGCCTACCTCGGGTACAAAAAAAATATACTCTAACCAATGCGACGATATTTGGTACATTCATTTACTGATTTAAGGCGTACCAGGGGAATATTTTATACATCCTTTGCAGATTAACTAAAAAATTCGGATAAGTTCTTTAATTGCTTCCCAATGAGTCTTCAATCATTTCTACAGCAATATTTCATATTTCGGGGTAGTTCTTTACCCTTAAACAATTCCGTGTCTGTTTCTTCGAAATTGGACGCCATTTTCGGTAACGCTTTTGCGATAAACGACGGGATGTGTGCACCGCTCAAGTCACACAAGGTACTGAGAGACGTAGTTGCGTTTTTTAAAGCTGCTTTACCGCTGCATGGACGGGGCGGGGGGGGGGGGGAAGTGCGATGCAAAACTAACGGACGAACGACGTGCGGTAACGCAACGTCGGCGCAGGTAGGTGTGCACTACCTAACAGATGTCACGTAAACAAAACTGCAAATGCGGCAACGCAGCGTCAACGCGCGTGTCCACCGGGCCTTAGTCTACTGCGGTAGTTCTAGTGTATATGAGTTTCGCTGTTTGGCTTGTTTTTGTCTTTCCTTTATATAACCAAGAATTTATATATAGGGTTTGGGAGGAGAATTTGTAACTCTAAAAAGTCCCTATTGAAACACGTTAGATCGGTCCCCATTAGTTCAGTCCGAGTTTTCAGAGGGCACCACGTGTTCCATCTGATAATTTTTGCTCATTTTTCAGCCCAAATCTAAAGTCAACTAAATTACAACTAAGGTAGGGTAAATAATAATTAAAAGCAAGCTAGTTTCGTTTAGTTTAGTTTAATTTTAGGCTAAAAACCGAATTGAAATACCCACATACAACACATGGCACCCTCTATAAACTAAGACTGAACTAATACGACTGTATCCAAGACGTTTCAGTATGGGTCTCAGTCACAATTTTCCTACCCAACCCTATAAATTCTTGATATAACTTATAGCGATTTGTGTATATTTTTTTATCCCAAGTTTCGTCCAAGCAACGCCATGTCATGCAAAAAAATGCTAAAAAAAAATAGAGAGCGGGACGAAACAAACACATACGTCTTTTCAGACATGTTTGTGTTTTCCCTTTTTTTGTATTACTGACAGTTTCTTGTTGCGCTTTACATGCGTCCGTGTTTCATGGGCTACATCCACTACAAACCTGTCAACCGACTAAATTAAAGGCCGTCCAGGAAAAGCCGAAGTAATTTGGCCCTTTCGCCATTTGAGTCGCTTTTTGTGACAAGGGAAATAAAGGGCCTGGTCAGAGAGTCCCATAACGACTCCAACGAGAATTTGGTGTTGACACAAACGGGAAAGAACGGGTCTCCGAGGTTATTTGTCAAATTGAAAGTACCTCAGTGACAAGGCCCTATACATTTGCCGTGAACTTAACTCTGGCCTGTTAACGCTGTCAGATCAAAAAGACGAATGTCTAAAGTGCCTAAAGAAAACAGTAAGAGAAACATAATATGTACTAGCACCCAGTCTCGGAGCCGCTCGTGATCCCTGTATCACCCCGTCTCACTTGGACGCGGACACACAGGCACAGAATAATTAAGCACTGGACACATAGGCCCCCCCAATTTAGGCAGTGGGCAAATAGGCACTTGGACAAATAGACACAAAGTTTTTTTACATTTAAAAAAAAATCGGAATGGATTGCCCGCAAATTGAAGGTGGGGGGGGAGGGAGAAAAAGTCTGCCATAAAATGTACGTAATGTTTGAAACTGCTAAAGATTTGTTGGCATCTCTATATTACACTAGCATCGCTAATGTTAACTAAATACAGATGCAAACCTATTTACGTTGCCTTTTGGACTTATATGTCATACTGCCTGAGCGGGGAATCGAACCCAGGACCTTTAAAACCAAAGGCCAAGGTCCTACCGCTTTCACAGGTCCTGGGTTCGATTCCCCGCTCAGGCAGTCTGACATACAAGTCCGAAAGGCAACGTAAGTAGGTTTGCATCTGTATTTAGTTATTTCTTGTGGGCCTTTGGCTTTCCAGTCTTTAATCGCTACTGCTACGTATTAGCTGCAATGAGCGCGGCAGCGCAATTCGCAACAGTCATTCACCAACAAAATTTCGACAGAAAGGTTTAAATAACCCTCTCCTCCAACGGTCCTAGACGAATAAGTGTCCAGATTTAATGATACAGAATTTGAGGTCAATCCATCCCGATTAAGAGTGCCTAAGGTGGGGGGGGGGGGGCTATGTGTCCGGTGCTGAATTATCCGGTGCCTACATCCCTTCTCTCTACCCTATTCTAAATTATGATCGTTTAGTAATAATTTCCTTGCGATCGTAGTTTCTGAAAACAAATGCTATAATAATGAAAATGATTTAAGCTAATTAATCGCCAAATCAAGATTGTAAGATGCTTGCCTGAAAAGTTATAAAGTGTAACGGTGAAATAACAAACCCAGTCAGCGTAATTTCTGATTCAACTCCCGTTCACGCATGCGCGTGTCGTCCGTGTACGCAAGGTCGGATATTTTTTACTTCTTTTTACATCTTTTACTAAAAAGCTTTTACTTCGTGAGGCTTGAACTTGCGCCCAAAAAAAAAAAAACATTTAACCTAATGCGTACGAGTGAATGTATGGTACCCTTGGGAAACTATGCATTCACAGAGACAGAGAATGAAGAACTATGGAGCCCTAAGTGCCCACTTTAAGTCAAAAACAGTGGAATAAGTCGAGATGATGTCGATGCGAGGTTCAGTTTAGTCAGTAAGTGCCGAGAGCATGAGTCCAGAGTACATTCGCATATGACCCTGCTGCACTGAGCTAATAAATTATACAGGACGTCTAGAGTTCGCAATTGAGCTGTAACTCGATGAAAATTTTAGCGACCCGCGGGCGTTCATTACCGAAGCAATAAGGCATTGTCTGAATATGGGTCGGTTTTGCAATAATAGCATGGTTCGATCTCGTGTGCTGCCTTTAACTGCACGGAAAGGCAGAATAAAATGGCGAGAATTACTCCCATGGGCAAATTAAGTCTCCATACTTCGTTTTTGGCGGAGCGAGCGAAGCGTAGCCTATAGGCTAATGGACACCAAATTGCAAAATGTTGGTTGTTTGGTTGCACATTTTTAGTCTGGGTGGAGCCCAAACGAAAGATCGGATTGGAATGAAATTTGGTACATCGCTTGATACCCCCAAAAGTATTGCTGAGCCAAAATTTGCAGTAAATTGAACAATTACTATATATTACGGGAAAAATAACACATTTTCGAATTTGTTTCACCATTGTAAATATGGAATCGTGAATAGTTAAGGAATTCTGACGAAGAATACACCATGCTTGTGGTAGTCAAATGAAGTTAAAAAAACACGGCAAATTAAATTTTGGTTGCTTCCTTTTTCAGAAAATAGCATCTGTTTAAGTGCTGCTGCGCTTTATGTAACGATATGATTGGTACAGCACAACAGCACTTAAACAGATACAATTTTCTGAATTGTACATTTGATTATTTCAATTAAAAATCACCAATTTTTATCCGTGTACATTTTAACAAGTTAATTCAACTTCAATCATATAACCCCTTTTTTTACAGCACACTAGACGTTTTTGTTTGTAAACCGTGTACCTTTTTTTACAGCTATGGTGTCGCGCTATAAAGGTTTATACATGCAGTCGATTGTTGCATGCACGAAGAATGGATCTGGAGTTTGCTGAGTGGCATTGTTCCCTAAATACAATGCTTAAAACAATGTAAAACAATCAAAATGATCGTTTAGGGTCCCGTAACTCCGAAAATGAATCATGTTTGAGATTTTAGGTAGGTGCAGTAGTTTTTTCTGAAATCGTGTCAGCCAAGAAGAACAAGAACAAGAACCAGAACAACAACAACAAGAAGTGAACAGTTTTCAAATTTACGTGTGGCTTCCTACGTTTACTCTTGCACGGAATTGCATAAAAGTTGGTGTAACGTTTGGAAAGGTTGCTATCTACTATTTGGCCAAGTTTGGTCGAAATATATTGAATAGAAACGGAGAAATTAATAGTTTTAGTTTTGCTGGAGAGAGGACTTCAATATAAACACGGCTACATGGCTAATGTATGATCTAGACACACGCTAGTGTGTCGCGCCAAGTTAGGCAACAATCATCCCAACAAACATGACATCAATTCAATTGTCGGGGTTGTAAACCATTGTAGCGCGATGCCATAGAGTCGGTGTCTAATATCCTGAAGCAGAGTTGAGCACATTTCAGGTACTTAGATAAAAATAATAAAGCGGTACAAACGCTTAAATTGTGTTGAAATCAAGAGCAATGACCCACCTGACAAAAATTAACTCGTGTAGGAAAGTCGGCTAAGCTGCTTTCAATGCAAAATCTGACCCTCAATGACGGTGCAAATGTGTAACTAGCTAACTAGCTAATTCTAATCCGCTCATCCCCATGTTAATTTCTATAGGGTGATTATACATCGATCCCGAGATAACGGGAAGGCTTCCAGCTATGCAATTGGACGAATGGCTGCAGTACGATACGAACTGCGAACCTTTTATGGTTTGGAGCCTAGGGGTGTAACGAAGATGGCGTGGGATGGCGCGTAAGAGTACGAAAATATTGTTATAACCATTGTTAGTATTGTCGGCATCGTCTCTCATTGGACAGCCAAAGTCAGGACAATGACAACGTGTATAATGACGTGCGTGCCTCGACACACTAGTGTAGCACAATAAATCTAAACAACGTTGCCAAAGAAATTGTATTAACGTCCAGAACCCGAAAAACAAAACAACTCTAAAAACAAAGCATAATAAACAAAGCCAAAACCTGGTGAAGAGGCCACCAAGTTGAGAGTGGTTCGGCCCTTCAAAGGAGTGATATCAACACACCAAAACTAACGAAATAAAACAAATTACAACTAAATTAAAACCAAACCAAAAACCTATAAAGAGGTGACCAAGTTGAGAAAGGTTCGGCCTATGGGCAAAAGGCAGTATTAAATTGTGGAAAACCAATTTCTTGTTGACGTGCCACTTTATTACACATCTGCACGGTAGTGGAGTTGAGTTTAATACACAATTAAAAAA